>JAJKFI010019864.1:0-14557 GCA_029204185.1 Lerista edwardsae | reverse complement strand
TATGTATGTATGTATGTATGTATGTATGTATGTATGTATGTATGTATTATAGGTTGGGAAATATCATGTATGTATGATAGGTTGATAGGGGCTGGGACTGTAGGTTGGGAACTGCTGCTCTAGGGCTTGTAAAAAGTTTTAGAACCACTGGTCTATGCAATTATTCTTTTTATAATATTTAGATCCTATCTCAAGAACTCAAATACAATATTTCATATATCACCATATATTTGTCTCTGGTTCCTTGGAGAAAAGATAGAATCTAAATGTTATAAAAAGAATAATAGCATAGACCAATGGTTCTCAAACTTTTTACAAGGCCTAGAGCAGCAGTTCCCAACCTATGGTCAGAAGCTATTCCCTTAGGGCGCAATCCTAACCTGGAGTTAGGCTGGCACAAGCCACTTATGCTGCCCCAGGAGTGTTGCAAACATGCTGTACTTTCTGAGCAGCACCATCCTATACTGGACGTAGCGCTGACGCAACGTTGTTGCGTCAGTGCTACGTCATTAGCGCTGACGCGGGGGCACCAAGCAGCACCCCCATGTTGGCACTAATGCTCTGAAGCTACGAGAAGCCTTTCTCATGTCAACCAAAGCCAGTCGGAGCGAGGGGGGAACCGTTCCGTTCCAGGATGGGGATTGGTGGGGGGGAGGGAGGTTGGGGGGTGGGGCACGGGCAGGCTTGGGAGGCGGCCATATTTAGCGGGCGCAGATCCGAGAAGCGCATAGGGGAGGCTGCAGATCCCCTATGGGATTCGCTCCCTTGCCACGGGGAGGCCCCAGCCACTGTTAAACAGCGTTGGATTTGGCACTGGCCAGCCGGCCTTGCTAATCAAGTGCTGTTTAGGATGGCACCCTGAGTCAGGAAGGCCAGTGTATGAATGTGTGCTGTGCTCCCTGACTCCAAGTGGTCCAAACACACTTTACAGTGCATTTGTGACACTCGTGCCAGCCAAACTCCAGGTTAGGATTGCATCCTTAGTAATTTCAAAAAAATGATGACACATTAGCTTTAGAGAAATGTTTCCTTACCACTTGGTTTTGCTTTTGGCTGTATGCTTCTACGTGTGGTAGAAAGTCGTGCTCCATGACGGCTACGAGGTTCAGTTTGGGTTTTCTGGCGTGATAGAAGAGGCCTTCTTAGCTACAAAACATGTAGGGGCGCAAAGTTAAAACAGGCAGCAACGTGGTTCTGAAATACCCATTGATTACTCAACATCTGTAGAAAGCCCTTAATTGTTTTTAGTGGATATGCTGGTTTTGTTTTCATCAACTAGGGAATTCATTTTCTATAATTGGATACTTGAACCACATGGTGCAATTTATACTTACTGAAAAATGATGTTATACCTACTATCCTGGCTCAACAGCTACAAAGCATAGCATTCAAGAATTGACAGTCTGCCTAATCTGATCCTTGGTGGAGTAGAAGGATGGAGTTTCACATCTCCCCAGCTGATAGATTTATAACTGTTGATGTATACCGGGGAGCCCTGGGGAGGGGGTGGAGATGGGATGCGGCCAGTGATGTCATTCAGGGGGAACGGACCAGAACGGGCGTTCCGGATCCTAACGGGCTCCGTAGCTGCTTCCAGGTTCCCCCCCCCCCAACTTTTGAATTTGAACTCAATAGTGAGTTCCTGTTCCTAAATCATTTGAATGACACCACTGGATGCGGCCAGTATGTTGCATCCAAGCCTCCGCCCCCAGGCCACACAGCCCCTATTTGGGTCGCCCTACAGGTGCAAAGTTGAGGAAACCATAGGGGAGGCTGGAGCCTTCTCTGGGGCAAGGGCACAAACATGTCCTTGCTCTGGGGAGGCTCACCAGCAAACCTAAGCTGTGCTGGATATGGCTCAGGTCCACCGGCCTCCCCATTCCAGTGCAGCTTTGGACTGTAGCTCTTCTTGTATTGCACAGTGTCAAACACCTGATGACTGCCCTTTACTGTGGTCTCTTTTTTGTATTTCTCCTCCCTAGAAGGCAATATGGCACTATTCCTTATGCAAAAAACAACAACAACAAAAAAAAAAAACCACAGGCTTTTCCTTATGTAAAATCAGGGTGAAGACTTGCATAACCATATGTGTGTGGAGAGGGTGGTTTGACACATATTTACATCTCTCACACTTATAATTTTTCATCTGTCTTCACCTGTATGTAGTGTAACTGTTTTTGCCCACCTCAAAGCAAATTGTGGGAATGTCACTAGACTTGAGAACTGCCTTCATTCTTGCTGAGAGCAAGTTTATTGTTCTCAGTGGTGGCTAGTTGATTGCATGTGGTTCATGTTGTCTATCCTATTTTGTTCTTTTGTTGCTTTGTTGAATATTATTGAATGGGTACAGCAGAAGAAATAGTACATGTATGTGTGCATGTGAGTGCATGCAGGGCTGCACCTTTAATTAACTTATCTATTACAATCTTGCACCTGGTACCAATTTAGTCGAGATATACTTCTATATTCCTACAACTGTACATCTCACCTAGTGAGAATTTACACAATCAGCAAATTTTTAACAGGAGAGAATCTGTTTTTGAACAAGGGAGGCAACTTGTGCGAGGGGCTGTTGGACAAAGTCCAATATAGGATAGACCAAATTATTCTCATAATGTCAAAAACCATCATCCCTTCACACAAACGGAGATAGCTGAGATTTGTAAGGCAGATAACGATAGAAATATACTATCTTGAAAAAATATATACCCCTAAAGATGTTACACTGGTTGGAACAACTGAACCTCTACACAATCCCTGTGCATGCACCACACATATGTGCTCATGCACATACACAACATCACAGTCAGTTGTTGCATTCTGTGCTCAACATTGTTGTGGCAAGAACATCTCCTCTGGGGCTGAGGAATTAGAAAGGGGCACTAAGAGATGAAAACAGCCCAGACCAAGATTGCAATTGGTTAAACTTTACTAAGGCACAGAAAACACTATCTGACAACCTAACAAAACGGACTGATTTTTCTCATGTGCAGGTACCTTACACCTAAAGCTGGCTTTCTTAAGATGACAACACCCTAGATGTGAAGAGAGCAGGCTCTCTAGACATCTGGTCCTTCAGGTAAGTTGGTTCACTCTGGTGAGGGAATGCTCAGCCTAACCAAACTGACTAACTAGCCAGAAGAGAACCCCAGGAAACCTGAGCTCATATAGCCAGCTGGTGCACACAGCAAGCTAGTTCTGCACTATTCAGTCTTCATCCCAGACCTGCCGAGATAGTTCTCACTGTCCTTTTAATATTTAACTCCTTAGTTTCTCAACTTTTATAACATCAAACATTGCTGAACTCTGGCTGACTTGAAATCAACTTCAGTCCTATACTGTATCAAGCCAATTCTTGCAGTTGACAATGTCTACTGTTTAACCATGTCTACTGTTTAACACCTTGCCAAACTCCACTGAAGAAAAGGTAATGAATCATTTCACTCAATAGACTACAATGTCTTACCTGTCTCAGACCTCTTTTTCTTCCTAATGGTTGCTGAAGAAGAAGATTGTGGTGTCCTGGTTCACTCTGCACACTTGCTACCCTGTTAAGAATCAAGAGCATCATTAAACATAAAAGGGGAGAGAGAGAGAGAGAGAGAGAGAGAGAGAGAGAGAGAGAGGTTCTAAAAGAACATGGAGCATTGGTTTCTTGGCGAACATGACTGAACACTAATGGCATAGTCACTTCAAAGAACATTCCATCTTTGAAGGCTAGCAGAGAATACTACTTCATTTTGAAACTGGGATAGGAAGAGTAATGGCATTCATAACTAGGCTACATCCTGATAGCATTCAACTGTCAAAACTGAGATCTCAGTTTTCAGCCATGTGATAAGGCATCTGAGCCCACAATTATGTTTGTCCCTTTCACTTATAAAGACAATAGTAAGAATGCTCTTTTGTTATCAGAGCATCAAAATTGTTTTTGTAGAGATTAGGATAAGTGTAGGAACATCCATTTTCCTTGCCACTAGATTTAATAACAACCCCAATAATTTTGAAAAAATTTACTTCAAGGTAAACAATGAATACAGTTGACAAAGGTTCAAGTCACATCATGGGCATGAGACTTATGAAGTTACCACATTGAGCACATGCTTGCAGCCTCAAGTTTCTTCATAGCTAGTGAATAAAATACACATTCTAGAAAAAGCACACCTGCAGGTTTCAAAAATGGATTTAACAGCCTCTCAAAAGAATAGCTTATGGAAGGAATAAGCATGCTTGTGCAGTTAGGCAGGTGCCAATTCCCTATTGTGACAATCATCTGCGAACTTCAGACATTTCCTCAATCTGTTTGAATTATTTTAAAGCATGAAATTCTAACTATCCAGTTGGACTGTCCATATGCCTGCCAGTGTTCTAGTGAAGATCTGAGATAGAAAGTCAATTTCAGCAGTCAGTAATATTTAGGTGAGCTGCTTTGAAATCAGACAATGGTAAATTCAGCCTCGTGCATATCCCAACTAATGTATATTCAGTATTCTAGTTTATCGTAAAGTCTGATGTATCAATAAAGTATATGTGCTTTTAAGAACATATTAACTAAAAAATAATAGATTTTCTCTTTCATATGTTTTGTGGGTGCTCTGGGACTTCTCTTATTTATAGTAGTCTGTGGAAGCTGAGCCAGATAACTTGTAAATATTAACATATACATTTCCCCAAGAAATCAAACTAAAACATCTTGGAGTACATCAGGACAATGACAGCAAACAATAATGTTAGAAAGCTTATGTCAGAAGGAAAATCAAGAGCTTTGTAATTCAGTGCTTGGATATTCCTTCCTTTAGTCTCTGTCTAGCACTTCCAAAAGCAGTCAAAGCCAATAAAAATGGTTTTCAAATCAATACAAGGTTTATGATGGCAATAGGTTACTAAGTATTTTTTTTCCTTGTATTTTGTAAAGTGCCATGCACACTGATGGTAAAAAAAGGTAATATAGTCTCCTAAGATACATTATCAGCTCAGTTTAAGCTCAAATTGTTTATGTAAATTTCGTGCCTCTGAAATTACTCAAGAACCTGCTCTTCCCATTAGTAATGTAAGAATTGGATACACTATTGTAAATAGGAGTGTAGGGAATGATGGCTCAGTTCATAATCATTTGCCTCTCCTCCATCCCCCCCTCTACAAAATTTTAGATCCCATTTGACAGATGATGCAGTTTATTCAATTCCTCCAGGAAAAAAAAATGACTTTAGCATGCAAAACAGCATCATTTAGAGATACTGCACAGTACATACTGCATTTTTTTCATAAACATTATTTTGAAAATAATTCACTAAGTAATGATAGGCATTCTACATTTCTTCTTTTTAAAAGACAGATTAACCCCTTTTCTCCACCCCATTACCAGCCACACTGCTAACAGTAAGTGTTGATTAATTTAAGAACAATCTCAACCAAGTATGAAGATCATATTGTTCAGAACATTCTGGAATAAAATCATCAGACTATTATTAGTGAAGAGAATGGAAATTCATTTTTGACTCTTGCATCAAAAGAAGCTATATTTTATTTTAAGAAACACTTTGATGACTTGAAGTGAAACCATCTAGTTAGTAGCAACTAACTTGAAAATATTGGCTGTACCTGTGACTTAAATACATAATAGTGATACTGTGAGAAAGATTGGGTTCATGCTGTTGTGGTGATTCATTCAAAACTATCTGCTAATGTAAATAAAGTTAAAAATCCATGAAATTGTGTAATGAATATCCCACTGTGTAGTGAACTACTCGTACCGCTGGTGGTACTTAAGGTGGTATCCAGTGGTATGCGCCGGACCCTCAGACCCCCACTGCCTGGCAGTGAGATTGGCAATGCAAAGAGGAAAGCAGCAGTAGGAGGCTCAGCTTGGTAGGCAGAGTTCCAGCGTGAGCTTTCCTCTCAAAAAAAGCCCTCGTCTGCCCTGACTCTCTTAGCAGTGTTTTGTTGCATTGTTTGGCCTTCTGATGGTACTTCGGACCATAGGTGGACCATGCAAAGTGGTATGGCGGGGGGGGGGCAAACTTTATGAAATGCTGCCTTAGATGTATTTATGTATTTTACTCAGAAGTAAGCCCAATGTTCAATAAGAGTTAGACTTTAAGCCTGATCCTGAGGGCTCTATCACCAGTGGTACAAGTGTACTACTGGCTCCAAGTATCTTAAATGGCCAGCACAGTTAGGCCAGCAAAATTTGGCTGGTACAAAGGACACCGTAAAGTATGTTTGGACCACTCTCGGAGTCTGAGAGGCCAGCACACAGACATGCGCCATCCTCCCTGACTCAGAGAGTGGTCCAAACGCGCTTTATGGTGGCCCTTGTGCCAGCCAAACTTTGGTGGCCTAACTGTGCAGGCCTAACTCCAGGTTAGGATTGCACACTAAATCCTAACAAAACATTGTCTAAGACCACCTAACAATTGTGGCCTTTCCCCCAGACTGCAAGTTAACATGTTCCATTGTTTTGATTTTCTATTAAAGGTATGGAAAATCAAAGGAATAGAAAACCCCTGCTTTCACCAAAGGAAAGTATATTTTCTGTCCCACTCTTCCACACCACTTATCACTGATCCATTTGCCAAGGCAAGGGACAGCAACATATAGAACTTCATGAATTATGAGAATGATCAACATGACATATCCAACAACAGACATAATTTCCTATTCTTAAAATCTATGACAAAACAAAATGAATAAGTCATTCACAAGAATCCCTCTCAACATTTCCTCATCTTTAGATAGGAGCAGCAGAGGAAGCAGCAGTCATATGGCTGACAAAAGGGCTATAATTTCCTATAATATGTAACAAGGACTTTGGGGATAATATATGTCTTCCCAGCTACAGAGGATCAGTTGAGAGGTATCAGAACAACAGAACAGTTAAGAATGATTTAAATGACTGAGCTGAGTGTTAAAGGTGCAGTCCTCCCTTTTAAATTTTAAAGCAAAAAAGCATATCAATGTCACTTCTTGCAAATAAGCTCTCCTGTTTTCAAAGTGAATCATGTTAGATGCCCAAATCAGACAGCATACACATTTAAGTAACTGTTTCTTTCTTGAAAAGAAGGAAGCATAAAGACTAGCAACACACTTTTGTAATAAGCAAGGACAAATTGTTCCTAATAAAAATTGTAACAGTAAGGCAGTTTTTCTTAGGAACAGGGCTGGGTCATTCAATCAATCAAGCAGATTCTTACAAGCAGAGGCAGCACTGTTAACTTTGAAAATCTACCTCTTCATCAGTAATATATAATTAACAAAACAAATAATTATAAAAATGAAACATCTCCTGATTATGATACTATGAATAAATATATAGGTCTTTTTTTAAGGCTCCAATCTGATACCTAAAATATGAATTTAAAACTAGGCAATAAATGTTTTGCACATCCCTGTAGCAAAAACTAGAAAGAGGGAGGAAATTCCACAACAGAGAAGCTAGCAGTTTGGTTTGGCAAGTTTTGTTCCTCGCAGAAACAGCTTTTAGCCAATAAAGCTCTGGCATTCAGAGCTCACAACCTAAGTAGGGTTGCTACACCTTTGACTTGCAGGCCTGATCATCAATGAAGAACAAGAAACAGGAATGGAGGGAGAGATAATCAAGGATGAGCAAGAGAAAGACGGTGAATAGAGGGAGCAGATTGTTCCCCAGCACAGACACTGACACACAGGAAGTGTTAACACTGTACCTAGAGAGGCTGCCCTCAGCGGCCAGGCCTTGGGAGTCATCGAGGACATTAGGTTCACTGCAGGAGGGGCAGGGAGGTGAAGCATTTAGGGAAGAAAATATAAAAAAAATAGCATGCAATTGTCTCTGTGTTCAAGAAAAAGAGTATCAGATGGAGAGTCAGGAAAAGAAGGACAGTAAATTGCTCTTGAAACTGGTTCACTGAAGAGTACGAACCAAAGTCCTCGAGAAAGACTTCCTATTCAGAATGAAGTACCTCCAACAGATGGAAGTTATGATGCATGAAAAGCTCCAGGTTTATGCAACACAGCATCACAGTTCGGTGATAATCTAATTCGTTTTTAAAAGGAGCGGGGGAAATAGTCATCTTCAAATCCTCAGGCCCCTCTTTCTTTTAATTGTACTTACTTTCTTATTCATTATGGGACGTCTCCCATAATGAACTTTTCACTGAAAGACATGGTTCACAGCAATGGATGTGCCTTTGATAGGCATGACCAGATAAACACCAGTGCTTCTCAAATGATTAGGACTCAGGACCCAAATTCCCATCTTTGATGACTATTCAAGCCAACACCAGCTTTTTACCCCCACTTGTAAGAACCTCACATGCACTTGTAAAGGTGCAGCCAACTTCTACAAACAAATATCTGTACAATGGGGCAATAATCTAATACTTAAATTAGGAGAGGAACTTCCAACTCCCTCCTAAAGCCACTCTCAGAGAAGCATCATCAGACTATCATTAGGAGCAGATGTGTTTGAGCTCCCTTCTGAGTTCAGGGTGAGGTGATGGGACTGTCTTCCTCATGAATCCAGTAGGGATCCTCTGCCATGGGTCTTCAACCCATACAGTTCTACAAGTTAGGCTTCATCTGCTGCAGAATCTTCTCTCCTGGAATTTTTATCCCCCCAAAATGCCCAGGTGTCTCATGACAGGGCTTTCTCTTCCTTGAAGGAAGTGTTGCCCGACATTCCAAACCTTGGCTGGTGTAGGGAAGAAGCTGCGATCTGCCACAGAATCCTCTCACAGAAAGAGAGAATTTCTTCCCTTGGAATAATTGGCGGGGTGAGGGGGGAACCACTCCACAGCCTGAAAACTTAGGCAGTACACAGTAGTGAAACTGTTAATGAACATTTGCCTATTCAAAGCATCCTTTTCCATGTCATCTGATAAAGTGTGGACAAAGTGCTAACTCTGTGACTGCTCCTGTGTGCTAAGGAAAAGGAGGGAAATGATTTGATGGACTATTAATAACAAGTCACCAGGAACAATATTAATATAAATATATTAATTCTGCAAACAGTGTCTTGGTAAATAGCAGCTCTGAAAACAGATTCAGGTAGTGATGCTAATCCGTGGCTAGCCAAGTTATGTGCAGTCCTGACATTTCTTGTATGCAAAGTGGAATCTTATCCCAAAGATAATCCATCTAAATAGCCACAATCTAAATTTTTTCTGGCAACTATCCCTAACACTAGGAGTTTTAAGTAACATGATGATCTGCTTTTAAATGATCAAGAGCACAATCCTAACCTGGAGTTAGGCCAGCACAGTTAGGCCAGCACAGTTTGGCTGGCACAAGGGACACCATAAAGTATGTTTGGACCACTCTCCGAGTCAGAGAGGCCAGCACACAGATATGCACCACCCTCCCTGACTCCAAGAGTGGTCCAAATGTGCTTTACAGTGGCCCTTGTGCCAAACAAACTTTGCTGGCCTAACTGTATTGGCCTAACTCCAGGTTAGGGTTGCACCCTAATTAATTAAGATACATTTAACCTATTTGCATAACACCAGAATATCAATATTAGTCTCCTTTCAGATATGGAGGGAATTGTAAACTAGCTTGCAATTTCATAAACCAAAACACTCAATTGTCAGGCTGAAATGCCATCTTTAATATTTCCCTTCTCATTACAGGACACCAGAACTAAAATAGCATCAAAAAACAAAACAAGCAGGCAGCCCAATTTTACCTAATTCCCCAGTGCTAATGGAGCAGTGCTGGGGCAGGCTATGCTGCATCCCTTAAGGGAATTTTGGCTGCTGGAGGCTTCCTCAAGGTATGAGCACATTTGTCTGCTTGCCTGGGGGTAAGTCCTGCAGCCGCATATGGTTAACTTGTAATGGGGCTTGTTGGCCTAAGTCTGCATTGATCCGTGTCAGGAGATCAGGACCAGTCAGGGGGATAGGACATGGTGGCCGCCAGCCTCACTGATCCCACCCCCTCCTGAGCCCAAATCGCTCTTCCCTGCCCAGTTCTATACCTTCTTTGCCCCCACCCCACTCCTGTGCTGGATTTACCTGTCCTGGTGGGCTTCCCTGCATGTCAGCACCATTGGGAAGGCTCTGGCCTTCCTGCCAGCACTGTGAGAATTAATGCTATTACAGACCACTTCACTGGCTTTTGTGACAGTGGGAGCATGTGCTCCACCAGCACAGGAAGCCCATAGGATTAAGCCAAAAAACAAAAATATGCATCTTAACTCTCAGTGCCTAACATGGTATCTCATCAATCAATCAAACCATTCATTGATTAGTTTGCTGACTAAACTGATCGAAGTGTGCGGCACAACTGAATTTATTTAGTAGTGAGTCATTTTTGCATTAATGCTCATTTCTGTTTTCAAACTTGCAGAAGTTTCCCTTATACCTTGATATACAATAAGTACATTTTAGTCCAAAACATTTGAAAGTCTAAAAAAAGAAATGAGCATTAATGTCATACATGATTTAGATAAGTGTTGAGAAAAAGAATCTTAGAGTCCTGTTGATATACCATAACTGTTCTCTTTCATGGTTATAAGCTTCACTCATCATTTTTTTTTCTGAGAGCCAAACCAGATAAAGGGCAGATTAAGAAAATAAAGAAAATCCATGATCAGAATTATCCTACATTTTTTTAAAAAAATCCAATAACAGCTAAGAAGTCACCGGGTAACTCTGAACAGGATTGGTCCTTGTCACTGGGAGAAAGAAAAGGATTTTAATCCCTTTCCACTGTACTATTTTTCAAATTAAAATCATCCCCTGCTTTTTGCCTGATGGAGAAAAACATTCAGGAATTACTATGATACTTGTCTGTTTCCCCTCACCCAGGGCAAACAGAAGCTGCTGGAAATGATTTTAATTGGAGACATAGCATGGGGAACAGGGTTAAAAAAAAACCCTTAGCTCCCTCCTGCAGCTGTTAATATTTTTTTAGTTGGAGATCATGGTCACAAATGTCTTGCATTGGATCTAGTTGTGTCACATGTGATTGTAGGAAAAATTGTCATTCAAACAAGTGGCTCCCAAGATTCAAACCAGCATTTTTTTTTTCATATAATGGGTTATATCCTTAAGAGACATCATAAGTTGGTTCCATTTCACCTTGCCTCTTCCTACCTTGCCTTTTCATGATGTACAGAAAGCTGAGTAAAGTTTGCCTAATCATTGTGTGAAATTCTCACTATGTGAATGGATTGTCAAGGCTAAGTGAGGGCTGCTGGGAAATGTCAATACAGGGGCCCTCAATATCTGCAGGGGTTCCGTTCCCTGAACAGGTGATGTAGATACCACAACTCGGGGGAAATCCCGCAAATTGGGGCCCACCGGGACCCTCTAAAACCACCTGGAGCTGACCCAATGGGGTCCAGAGGGTTGTTTTTTTGAGACCATACATGGCCTTTGCGGGCCTCAGAATGGCAGTTTAGGCAAAAACCAGCAACTTCCAGTTTCCCAGAGGAAGCAGGAAATGACAATTTTATGCCTTATAAGGAATTCTGAGGCCTGGGGAAACCCTGCACAGGCTTTTCCTCCAGGAAACTGGAAGTTGCAATTCTTTTTTCGCCTAAATGGATATTCTGAAACCCACAGAGAGGCCTCAGGAAACCCTCCAGACCCAGTTGGGTCAGCTCTGGTAGGGTTCAGAAGGTCCAGGTGGCCCCTCCGGGGTGGGGGATCAACCCCTGCGGATTATGAAATCTGTAGTGTCGAACTCACAGATAATGCAGGCCACCTATATATCTTCCAATACTTGGTAAGAGATTAGGGAATTAAACTTTGTGGGTGAAAACATTAAAAAAAAGTTAGATGCTGGGCTAAAGTTATTTTTCAGATTCCACATCTCTCATCACATATACACAAATGTGCACCATAAGCACAGTTAGATTTCCTACCGTCAGCTATGGGGCAGTTAGTGCTCACATATTATTGCCATTCAAAGCTGTCCGTAGAACTCTGAGATAAAATTCACTTCCCATTTTAACTATGTGTTCCCATGTACCAATGGAATCCCAGTGTCTGAAGATCTATGTAAATACTTGACAAAAGCAGTAATAGGTGCAATTAGCTCAGAAGACAGAGCTACTGTGAAACTATGGAAGTAGGGCAGCTATCGACGGAGGCTCCTATAAGCTAGTTGTCTGTGCGCTTTTATTTTAATTTTGTATTTGCAAATATCGTCCATCATGGATTTGATTCAACAGAATGTATTTCCATCTTTAGAATGTGCAGTGGAAAGTGACCTTAAGAAGAAAAATTTTCTTGATCCAAATTGCCTCTTCCTCAGGAAAACAAAATAATAAAATGGCAAAAAAGAAGGAAAGTAAGCATGTCTCTAAATATAAGATCTCAATTATTATTACTGCAAATACATTCGCATATCTGTCATACCCCTTTCAGGGGAAGATTGTCCTGCCTGAGCTCTTACTTATTTTGCCCTTGCAGCAACCCCTCTTTACTTGGATATCTGTGAATTATAGTATATTATACCTATGGAATGTCTATCTGTGAGAAGTATCTGGAAATGTGAAAAAGACAATTTTGTTACCTTTGGCTGGGTAACATGCCCACCTCAGCCTGAGGTGCAGACATGCTGGAGAGATGGCTGGAGAATCGCCTCCTCCCAATGGCACCCATAAGGTATGCTTCTTGTTCACTTACCACACTGGGCATGCTCACTGAGTCATCTAGAAGGAATTCAGAGCCAGAGTAAATTGTCCTACGTACATTTAAGCTTTTCAAGTGCCAATCTCTTAGGGCACAATCCTATTCAACTTTCCAGGGCTGATGCAGCTGTACCAATGGGGTGTGCACTGCATCATGCGATGCAGTGGCAGTCACAGATACCGCCTCAAAGGAAGGGAACATTTGTTCCCTAAGCTCAGGGCTGCATTGCATCTGCATCTGTTGGATAGGATTGGCCCTTAGTATGTTCTTTTGGCTACATGTTTTGTGGCTGCCCACACTCAAGCTTTCAAACACAGACAAGCTTTCTTCCCATAACAAACCAGAACCATAATGGACTCAAAAAAAATGTAACTTGCAGTCTCAGCTGTATCTGTTTAAATTTGCCTCCACTAATAATGAAATAAAGTGAAATCAAGTAAAGCTGGCCAGTCCCGATTATTTTACAGGAGGAGTAGCTCTAAACAGCGCAAGGTATTATTTCTGAATATACTAATACAAATGGGCAAACCATAGTTTAGTATGTAGGCTGCAAGCCTCCTTCATGCAGTAGCATGGGGAAAGAGTGCCAAAAAAAAAAAACCCCTCCTTTGTCTAAGGGCCAAGCCCTGACTAGGGAGGCAGAGGAAGAAAAAAATTGTAAAGAGAAAAGAAGAAGAGAAGAACAAATGTAAAGAAAAACATTGAGCTATAGAGCTCAGACCCTATAGCGCCTGCCCTAGTGAAATGGGAAGCCCTCCCTTCATCTACGATTGGCCCTGCCTCCTGTCCCCACTTCCTCTACCAGAGAAAACTCCTGAGAAAAGTACAAAGAAAGCACAGAATACTGAAAATAACTGCTGAAGAATCTGCAATACAATTGTCTTGTGCTTTTCACTTTATACAGTGCAGGGAGGTAACCCACTTTCCAGGTGGAAAGTTCTGCACTCCTCACCTACGGGCCCCTCCTGCTTTTAAAATTCGGTACACCCACTGCCTGCTTTCCATGCTATATGGATCGATGCAGATCTGCAGCAATCATGTCTAATTTAGCTATCTGAGTGAGCACTAACTTTCTTCATCTTCTTCATCTGTCCGGCTCAATGTATCCTGGGAAGCCTGTTGAGAAGGCTCACTGTCCTGTTCCCAGACAGTGCCAGTGCCAGTGTTGGAGCGGGACATAGTGGCAAGGCTCAGGCGGTACGCAGAGGTAGAGGTGCCCACAGTGCTGATAGAAGTCTTCCCTTGATAGGCTAAAGAGATTAGGGGGGAAAAATCAGAGTTACAAGTAATGGACACAAATGAAGTTAGCAAAGAACTATAGTTCTTTTTCAGACCAAGACCTTAGTGATAAATGATCTCTTGTGTAGATTCTGCACCATTAACAAGATTGGCAAAATAAAAAGGTATATCTTTAGGATTAGACTACAAAATTGCAAACGACATTCTATTAGACTGGGTAAGTGTTGTGTTGAAGGACCTCCTATGCCTTACGAGGTTTTGAGGGCATTATTAATTTACTTAATGAATGTATGCCTTTCTCCTGGTAAAGGCACAAGGCAGCATTAGCAGAAAACTTTGCAATGGTTTTCTCTAAACTATTTTTTAGACCAGTGGTTCCCAAAATAATGGCTGCAGCAGCCTTGATGATGATGATGATGATGATGCCAGTGGTCTCCAAACTGGAGACTGCTGTGCACTGAAAAAGCCTTTCTGCATCCATTGTCCAATGGCCCAGCAGGCTTTGCGGCAGGACGTCCAGGCAGACAGGACTACCCAGACCATCCCTGTGCCCAGGTGGTTGAAGAATGAAGCTGCGAAGTGGCAGCATGGTGGAACAGTAAGCGCTGCTCAAGGGGGGGGAGGAGGCTCTTGCCAGACACTGGATCCAGCTCATTCATTCATTCATTCATTCATTCATTCATTCATTCATTCATTCA
>JAJKFI010019860.1:3992-20968 GCA_029204185.1 Lerista edwardsae | reverse complement strand
AGTGTCATGGTGCATGTACTCCAACTTCACGGATCTGAAAGAGGGTTCCAAGGGTGGGGGGGGGGGAGCAGGTTACTCAAGTATTTCCACTGACTTTTGAATAGTCTAATCATAGCTGTCCTCCAAAGAATCTGGGGTGACAGGCATGTTGCAGTTTCACATCTCACAGTCCAGAACTGGCTGAAACTGGCATTCCGTCTCTCCGTCTGAGGATCAGATAGAACACCTGTGTGTCCTTCAGCAGGAAGCTTCCCAGCTTGTTAGGGCAACTAGCTAGGGATAGTAGTTGTACTCCCTTTTAAGATAGTGTAGAATAAGCAGGCAGTTTCACACGGGAAGTCCTGGCTGGAAACACTGCACATTCCCATGAGCTCATAGTGTTCTAAGGGTCACCCCATTGGGTAAAATGGGGCACAAGGGGTCTTCAGGTATCCACCTACCAGATACACTCTGGCTGCATCCCTTTGTTCTGTTGTTAGAAGGAGTTTTTCACTGTGTGTGCTTAAGATGTAAAGCTGCACTGAAACGCCGCCTGCGAGCGGCCCAGACTTCACCGGCTTTCCCAGCCGGCAGATTGAACCTTTGTACCTTTCTTACTTTCGCTACAATAAAGAGACTTTGTTATGGAAATGTGGCGATTGCTTCCATCCTTCGCTTCGGAGCGCTAAGGCAAGGCGCTGGAATGGGTCTCCAAGCCCCCAACTCTGCTACTATTTACACAAATACATAGCTCGTCCTCCTCTGCTATCAAATCCTCAGGAAGCTGGTCAGTGAGAAAATGATCGGGCCAAGGTCACCCAGGAAGATTCTGGGCCATTTCAACCTAGGTAAAAAAAACCCTTTGAACACTACACAATACTGTCCTTATAGTGCTTATTTCTAGCAATGTATGGCTGTGAGAGCTGGACCATAAGAAAGGCAGAGCGCCGAAGAATAGATGCTTTCGAATTATGGTGTTGGAGAAGACTCTCGAGAGTCCCCTGGACTGCAAGGAGATCCAATCGGTCAGTCCTCCAGGAAGTCAAGCCTGATTGCTCCCTGGAAGGACAAATCCTGAAGCTGAAGCTCAAGTACTTTGGCCACCTCATGAGAAGAGAGGGCTCTTGAGAAAAGACCCTCATGCTGGGAAAGATGGAAGGCAAAAGGAGAAGGGGGCGGCAGAGGATGAGATGGTTAGATAGTGTCACCGAAGCAATGAACATGAATTGGGTGAACTCTGGAAGCTAGTGGAGGACAGGGAGGCCTGGCGTGCTGTGGTCCAGGGGGTCGCGAAGAGTCGGACACAACTTAGTGACTGAACAACAACAAGTGCTTATTTCTGGTTGTGGCCTGCTTAACGACATCACTTCCTGCTTTATGACATCACTTCTGGCCCTCAGGGGATCATGAATACTATTCGGCCTGCTGTATGAGACGGATTGTGACACCCCTGCCCTAGAACACCCTCCAAAGGACCCCCTTCCCTTCTGCCGCTGCTGTGCATTTGTGGAAGGAGTCCAACCGTCTCTGGGCCATCCATCTTCCTTCAGAGGTTTGTTGGCACTTCGAGGAACACTGTGAAATTCCACTGTAAGGAATTCCTGCCAAATGGGGGATGGCACTCTGTTCTGTAACAGAGGCAAGCAGACTGGCCTTGATCACCAGATGTCCATGAAGGAGCCAATTCGGATTACAAGGCAGCTGGTCAAGGACTCCTGTTTCCAAAGGTCAATGTTTCCTTTCCACATCCTTCTGGAAGCCCTTGAGGATCAGAAAAATAATGAATGCCCTGACATCTGGTACAGTGATAGAGGCCAAATTCCCCAGCACTGGAGTCCAATGGGAACAAGGCGCCAACGTCAGACATGAAACTATGACCCATTTCCATCCTGGGACTATGGCACAACAAGGATGATTGAAAGAAAGGCTGGATCAGAGCCCCAGGCAGTGCTGTAGCTGTGGGGGGGGGGCCAGGGGGTATATATTGGGTAACACGCCTTGAGGGGGCGTCTAGAGATTCTGGTTTTCAATCAATCAGGTACTTATATACCGCTTTTCAACATGAAGTTCACAAAGCAGTTTACAGGCAAATAATAATAGTAAGGTTAAATGGTTCCCTGTCCCAAAAAGGCTCACAATCTAAAAAAATGCAGACCACCACCAGCAACGGCCACTAGAGAAGACACTGTGCTGGGGTGAAAAACAGGAGCCCACATTGGAGGTCTCCGGAGAGAGAGAGAGAGAGAGAGAGACGTTGTATGGGTGTGTATGTTAAAAATTACGGGGTATCCTGCAAACTAGGCAAGATACCCCCGCTAACTGGGAAAGAGGCCCTTTTCCAAGTGGTGTTCCTCTTAAATATTTAGCAGGGGGAGAGTAACTGTCCCTCTTCACCCCAGCACAGTGTCTTGTCTGATGGCTGTTGCTGGTGGTGTTCTGCGTTTTTCTTTTTGAGATTGTGAGCCCTTTGGGGGGGCAGGGAGCCATCTCACTTATGATTATTCATTGCCTGTAAACCGCCTTGTGAACTTTGCGTCGAAAAGCGGTACGTAAACACATTTGATTTATTGCTATTAAAAAAATTTGTGCCCCCTGTGCACGATGCCTCAGCTATGCCACTGCCCTGGGCTCTGGACATTGGAAAAACGTTGCTCGGCGCACCTGCAGGCGTCTGGGCTGTAGAATTCCACAGGCGTCGACTGGTTCATGAAGGGGGGCCACATCTGCCCACCGGTCCCATTGATCATGTTGCACTGGTCCGAGTTCCAGAAAGGCAGCTGCGGGAGAAATTGAAGAGTCAGAAATGGGCCGGCCGACCACCCACCCAGACCCTGAAAGAACCTGACATTTTTCGTGATGTTTCCTGGTGGTGCAATGGCGGCAGTCCAAGCATGTCAGTTTGTATTCCAGGACCGCCATTTGATTTGGTCACAATGATGGCACTTCCTGCTCGATGATGTCATTGCCAGCCATGACATCACTTCCGGTGGTTCCCAACACGAGCGCCATTCTAAAAAGTGGGCGCTGGTGCTAGAAGGTTTGAGAACCACTAGCATAGAGAACCACTAAAATGTTTGTGAACCACTGGCTTATATACCATGCAAACCTCTCTGGCAAAACCCATTATGATCCACTAGCCAACTGCCTTATCTGGAGAGCACAGACAGTATGTACTGGGGATATGACGCAATCGATGAGGAATTCAAAAGCTCGTCCTACGTGGAAGGGCAGGAGAGCCTTGACACTGTGTTTGTTTTTGTCGTGTCCTGTTCTCATACGAGACGCTGAAGTTTAATTAAACTAGCTACCTTTTTCATTCCATTCCAGTTGTCCATTGTGTGGGCTTTAGAAATGTCACGAGAGCCGGTATTCACAGTAAACATGCCCGAATTGGAATTATTAAGCTGCAAGGGGAGAAAAAAATTAAAAGGAGAGAATAGGGAAATTTAGTTACACATATTTTCCCCATCCTAAGCTCCCATACACACATATGATTGACTAGGGATGTTGGGAATTAAGGAAGCGTCAATTCAATTACTTTTTTCAATTTATGGGTCAATGAAATGGGTATAAATTGGCATTCATGTGATGGTTTGGGAAAAGAAATTGGGAGAGGAAAGCACACTTCTACTGGAATTTCTCAAAAGGTCCATTCTTCCACGAGTCCTCCTTCTAGAGCAGGGGTCTCCAAACTATAGCCTGGGGTCCCAATCTGGCCCTCTATAAGATGTTATCTGGCCCGCAGCAACTTGTTCTTTGGTCAGAGCATTTGCCAACGTTTGACATTTTTACTCATTATATTTCACTTCCCAGTTCAAGCAAAGCATTGTTCAGTTGAAATTGTCACATTTCTCTTTTGTTCTGAATCCTAATCACGTCAATTACAAAAAAAAAAGATCCCAGTCAAACTCGTTCATTCATTTAAATTTCATTCATTCGTTTATAAAATTGATTTTTTTTCCAGCCCGTGAACATGTGTAAAATATACGATATGGCCCTTGTACAGAAAAGCCTGGAGATCTCTGGTCAAGAGGAACTTTTTAATTCAACACTTTGCTTTGAAACGGCGCATAGGTTTGCCACAACACCATTACAAAAGAGACATTCTCCCCTTTTCTCGTGCACAAAGGAAAGAGCACCTCTTCAGAAATACTGCTGCCCACCAACAATTTCTATACACATTGTATTAAAAAAAAGTTAAGTTGGCCAATAATGAAAGATGCATTTTCATTTGATCTTTCAGTGAGCTGATCAGGAAATGATCAGTTTCGCGATCATCTTGTGTACTGCTGCAGCTCGGAGAGAAAACTGCAGCTAAAGCATTTCTAAAACACATGAATTCACTTGGGGGGGGGAAAGGTGCTAAAACCAGTTTTGCAGCAAGCATTGACTAGTATAAAAATGCAGCGCGTAACCACCCAACTGATGTAAAAAGCCAACATTAGACCACCCACTTGGACGGAAGAAGAATTCAGGTTCGATCCCTGGAAAGCTCTCCAGGGAGGGTTGGGAAGAAAAAAAAACCAACCCAAGTCCTACGACCATCCAAGGCTGACAGCAGCTTTGTGTGCTTAGAACGAAGCCTGGAGATGGAATTGATGGAGCAGCCCTGCAATTAAACCTTGCAGATTTCCAGACGTTGGCAGAGCTGCATCTGGGAAAGGAGCCAGAAGTCCGCCCGGAGCACTGTTCTCAGAAGAAGCAGGCGCGGAGATCAATTCACACCCATCCTGGTTTCTTCCATTTTCCCCCCCAAGACTCTCTCCGTTCCCAGATCGAGCCCCAGATCAAGAATTCTCTGGACCCACCTGAACGAGTAGACCGAACTTGTCTTTGAACGGAAGCATGCCGGGTTTGACGTTGTTCACGAAGTCCAGGAAAGGGTCCTTGTAACCCCACAGGATGTCCCCCACTGTCCGGTTGATGAAGGCCGTTTGGCCAAAGGCCGCCAAGGCACTGCTCACCATCACCTTCATGGCAAAGGACTGTTCGGCCATAAGCACTGCTGCTCCCTGGGGGGCAAATGGCGGGGGGGGGAGAAGAAAAGAAAAAGGGAACAAGTTATTACAGAGCTTTCCAACGTGTTATAAGAACATAAGAGCCCTGCTGGATCAGGCCAAAGGCCCATCTAGTCCAGCTTCCTGTATCTCACAGCGGCCCACCAGGTGCCCCAGGGAGGCATGAGACTACAAGATGCCTGGATCCTGTTGCCACTCCCTTGCACCCGGTACCAGTAGCCCACCACCTTTGTAAGGAAGTTGCACAATCCATCATGGCCTATACCCCACAATGGACCTTTCCTCCAGAAATCCGTCCAATCCCCTCTTAAAGGCATCCAGACCAGATGCCATCACCACCTCCTGTGGCAAAGAGTTCCAGAGATTAACTACCCGCTGGGTAAAAAAGTACTTCCTTTTATCTGTTTTAACTCTCCCAACCCTCAGTTTTAGTGGATGCCCCCTGGTTCTGGTGTTTTGAGAGGGAAAAGAACACCCCTCTATCGACTTTAGTTTGGTTCTTTGGTTTCACGTGTTGCACGAGCAACACAACCACACAGCCTTTCCAGTGTCCTTTCTTCCCATGTTTTCAATGATGGCTCTGCTAGGTGCTACGTGACCCACCTGAAATTGGCTTGTGACCCGCAGAAACACCGGACTAAATGCTTGCCCATCCCTTCTGGACGCAATGAGAAGCTTCAAGTCAGCTTCATGTCCAAAACGGCACCTAGTCTTAGGCTCTAATCTTAAATACTACCTTGCTGGGAATAAGCACCTCTGAACCCGATAGGGCTGAGGATAGCTTTGTTAATGAACAGAAGACAAAAGATTATTGTGCGGATGTGCCCAAGCAATGCAAGCTCTCCAAGAGGAAAAACCGGAATGTCGCCAAGTTTTATGCGTTCTGCGAAAGGATCTTCCTTATATGTTGTCATTTACGCTCACACTTGCATAATTTATTCCCAGTTTGCGATGGGACCAAGAAACTGGAAGCACAACCTACACTCTCTTGACTGACATCTTCCACTGGCCCAACCTGGGTACTTTCAGGCACGGCCTCTCAACCATAAGGACTAGAAGACTGATATTTTGACACTATTCCATGCATGCACACCATCTGACCCCCCCCCCAAATTAAACTGAAGACAGTCCCACAAGGATTGCAAGTTCCCTTACCAGCACCAATAGATTTGGGACCACCACGTAATCCTTTTCGTCCCCATTCGACAGGTCTGGGCGGAAGAGAAACTGCCGGGTTTCCAAATACGAGACAGTCCCATTCTCGTGGAAAGTGATATTTGTTTTGCTTCTGTACTCCCTAGAAAAGAGAAAGACCCAACAGACATCAGGACCTAAAGCCTTTTAGAGTGCACTCCTAATCAACTTTCCTGCACTGACATAGCTGTGTCAATGGGGCACGTGCTACATCCTGCAGTTGGAGGGGCAGTTGTGGAGGCTTCTTCAAGGTAAAGGAAGGTTTGTTACCTTGGAGCAGCATTGCCCTTACCCCAGTGCTGGAAGGTTGGCTAGGATTGTGCCCTTAATGGCCTTTAAAGGAGAAGAGGACTGATAGAAAGACCATCAGCTCAGATGGGAGAGCATCTGCTTTGAATAAGAAGAACCCAGGTTCAATCCCTGTTATTTCCAGGAATCTCCAGCTTTATACGTTCATCAGAGGACATGTCCGAACAGCTGATAACACTCTAGGGCAAATCAATTTCCAACGTCAGTGAAAGACAACCTTGGCCAAGTATCACATTGGCTGCATTACTCGGTGAAGCTGATAGGAGAAAGTCTGAGCCATGCGAGTCTACAGGAAACTCTAGGATTTAGCATTAATTATGCTTAGTAGTATCCGAGTTATTTACTAGACGGTTATAATGCAGTAACTAGGCAGAGGAGGCTGCTGTGTTTGGGCTCATGGGATCAGATTCTGCTCCTTGGGTTGAGACACTGATGTCACCTGACTTTCGTCCACCCTGAAGCACCCACGTTACTCATGGGTGCATGAGACAGACACCTTACCAATCCACTTCCCCCATCAGGCTTCCAGAACAGGAAAAAAAGAACGCCTACTGATTAGTGATGATTGGCACGCTCCTCCCTGTTTCGCCCTTCTAACTTGGAATGAATAGGACAAGGTGATTTTTGCTGGCATCACCATAAGCTAGAGAGCTCACGCAGAAGGTGGCCTTCTTAGGCCACCTAAAATGGGTACCATCCTTCCAGGTGAACAGAGAATCCCCAAAATTGGGAAAATTCTCTTACAATTGAATAGTGGAGCAACATGGGCTATCTGGGAGATGTGGCAATTGTTAGTGGCCTCCTTAGTGGCCAGGTAGCCACTTTCAATTGCTTTATTTTTTTGGCAACACCGTTTGGTGTCAATTGCTTTATTTTTATTTTTTTGAAGAGTCCTCCACAACCAACACATGTAGGAAACCAACAGAAAAGGAAGAGCGCACACCTGTACACATAGGGGCCTCGCTGTCTCAACTCAGGCTTGCCTCCTCTCAGGACCGCTCTCCAATTCGGCACCTCGAACAAATAGACATGGAAGTAGAACGGGACCGGAATGTCTTTCCACAGATTGAAAACTATGCTGCCGGGCTCCAACATCAGGCTCTGCAGGGAAGAAGGCAGAGGCAACATTAAGGATGCGTTAGAATGCGAGATCCAGCGGTGCTTGTTCAGCCCGCTGCATCACAAGGGCTGCGGCAGAGACACAGGGTTTGTACGCCACAGGCGGCTCAGATGGCAGAGATCTTCTGCTTACGATGACAAAAGGCAATTTGGTAACTTTTAAAAAACCACTCAGGAAGTTGTTTCATGAGCATGAGCCAATCGGCACTCGGAACCACAATGTGGACCCAAAACCACAAAGTCCCTGTGCCAGAGCTCATCGCAACTGGGAACGCTGTGCACCTGGACAAAAAGATGAGCGGGGATCCATAGCACACTTGATGTGCCACCTACAAGCACCTGTCTTCACCCTTGATCAAAGCCACCCTCAGCACACACATGGCCCACATACAACCGACGACGGCCTAAAAATATCTGTGGTTTTCCCGGCTGCGCATTTCCTCAAAGGGCTCTCACGGACCAGTGTTTGCTGCCGCGGTTTCAATTAGCGCACTTCAATTAGTGTGCTCGGGGAACGCATTGCCGAGTCTCCAAGGAGAGCCACCATCCCCTGTGAAATCGGGCCATACTTCGGAGAGCTGAAGCACACTCTTGAAGTCGCCAGTTATGGGGAAGGCAAACACACCCTTGCACTCAACACATAGTTGACTTTGACCATAGCGACAAGCCCGCTTTTCAACCCAGACTTCTGTCTGGTTGGGGCAAAAAGAGATAAACGCACAACAACAATTCATCCAGACTAAAGCCCACCCACTCCTTTGCAGATGAGAGTTCTCAGCTCACCAGGAATGTCCACTTATTTATCTCTCCTGGTGCCCACACTAAGACCTTGCAGCAAATCAGACTGGAAAACACCAGATCAGCCTCCAAGGGCATGCATGGGGCGTCGGAGGGGGAAAGGGCTTTATCTTGGCTATTACTCAGCTTTTGAATCCAGCCAAAAATAACCCAACAATAACCCAACATTCTTCTTTCAACACTGGGGTGCCACCTTGCCACAGCGATTACTAATCGACAAAACCAGTTTGGACAGAACCAAGAACTTTGCCATACCACACACTGTTTGGCCAGAAAATCTGCTAGTGCAGTAGTTAGTTCCCAAACTGTGAGTTGGGACCTACCAGTGGGTCGCGAGCAGTGATGTCATGCAGGGGGAATGCGGGAGAACTCAGTTCCACTAGTTAAAATTAGGGCTGACTCCGCCCACTTCACTCTCCCTCCTCACCCCTCCCAATTCCTCTGCAAAGAGCTTTTCTTCTTGGTTGGCCGGCACTCAGAGGGTTAAAGGGAGCAACTCCGGATTCCTAGGTGGGTGAAGGCAGTGATGTCATTCAGGGGGAACGGACCAGAACGGGTGTACTGGATCCTAACGGGCTCCGTGGCTGGTTCCGGGTTCCCAACAAGTGCCAATCAAAAGTGAGTTCCTGTTCCTAAATCATTTGAATGACACCACTGGCCGCGAGCCAATTTCAGCTGGGTCGCGCGGTACCTAGAGCAGCCATATTGAAAATATGGAAAGACGAGATGCTGGAAAGCGGGAGGGCTGAGTGGTTTGTTTTGCTTGTGCCAAGGTTGTAAATAGGCTTTTTCCCTTCCTGATTCACTTTGCTGTTGGAAAATGGCTGAGAAATCGCCCAACTTTTTGCTGCACTCTCAGGAAAGCAGCAGGCTCTGGCGTCACAATGACAGCACTTCCAGTGGGTCACGGGCAGATGGTCATTCTCAAAAGTGAGTCCTGGTGCTAAAAGGTTTGAGAACCACTGTGCTTGTGTGTAAATTCAGAGGCCAATTACTAGATGCGCTCATCAGGGGAAAAAAGGCCCAATCTAGTCCCCCCTCTGAGCCAGTGGCACACTTGCACTGCAGGCAACAGGGTTGCAAAACTGCCGTAAGTTCAGTGATGTCATGCAGGGGGTACACGGGGGTACGCGAGTACCGGTTTCTAGGATTATGGCTGGCCCCGCCCATTCGCCCGCCCACTCGTCGACTCCACCCCCTGCAACGTTTGAATTTCCTGCATGTTTGAGTTGCCTGCATGTTCTCAGAGCCAGGCAGGCAGGCAGGCAGCGAGCAGAGCCTTGCCTTGCCACTGGAAAATGAGCTGCTCTGGGGTTTTGGAACTGTTGGGACACTTTAACATGATGCCAGGCCTCCTTAACATGTTCTGGGGGTGCTGTGGAATACTGTTGCAACTGTTAGGTCAGTTTAAAATTGTCTGAGGCCTCAAAAAGGGCTTTTTTCATGTCCCTTCCTGCCATGACCTCACTTCCGGCTTATGACGTCACTTCTGGTGGGCGGGTCCCAACACGTGCCAATCAAAAGTGAGTACCAGTTCTTAAATCATTTAGATGACACCACTGCATAAGTTCCATCTAATCAGGCCATCAAGACATACATAACCACTGACTATCCAATACTGTTGGATAAGTACATAAGAACAGCCCTGCTGGATCAGGCCAAGGACCACCTAGTCCAGCTTCCTGTATCTCACAGTGGCCCACCAGATGCCTCAGGGAGCACAAAAGACCACAAGATGCCTGCACCCTGTGTCCACTCCCTTGCACCTGGCATTCTGAAGTAAATTTCTGAGGTAAATAAAAGAGAATTTGCTATCCTTTCTGTGTGGAGGGAGCTACAATAACTTGCAACCGAGCTGGGCCTTAAGAACTTGAGAAGAGCCCTGCTGGATCAGGCCAAAGGGCCACCTAGTCCAGCTTCCTGTATCTCACAGCGGCCCACCAGATGCCTCAGGGAGCACGCAAGGATGACGACCAAGTGTAGCGATGCCAACATACAAGCTTCTTAAGAAGTAGGCCCGATGATGACTAAGGAGGAAGAAAGGAAGGTAGGTCCCATCCAAAAAGTATTTTCCTATCCCCACCCACCAGTCCTAAAAGCGGAAAGACTTAAGAAGTCTTATGAAGGAAGTCTTATGAAGAAAGACTGCAGCGTTTGGGGCTCTTCAGCCTAGAAAAAAGGCGCCTAAGGGGGGACATGATTGAGACATCCAAAATAATGCACGGAAGGGATAGACTCGATAGAGGGATATTCTTTTCCCTCTCTCAAAACACCAGAACCAGGGGGCATCCGCTAAAACTGAGGGTTGGGAGGGTTAAAACAGATAAAAGGAAGTACTTTTTACCCAGTGGGTAGTTAATCTGTGGAACTCTTTGCCACAGGAGGTGGTGACGACATCTGGTCTGGATGCCTTGAAGAGGGGATTGGACGGATTTCTGGAAGAAAAGTCCATCGTGGGCTATAGGCCATAATGGATTGTGCAACCTCCTTACATTAGTTATTACTAATAATAACTAGGCTACTTCAGAGTACCGGGTGCAAGGGAGTGGCAACAGGATGCAAGCATCTTGTTGTCTCGTGCCTCCTTGGGGCACCTGGTGGGCTGCTGTGAGATACCGGAAGCTGGACTAGATGGGCCTTTGGTCTGATCCAGTCATGTTCTTATGTTCTTAACATCCAAGGCAGAGCCACCTCATCCCAGCCTTGATTTTGCCGGGGAAAACCTCACCCAGCAGTGATTTAAGGGCGCTTGTTTTCCCCCCGAGTGATTGATTGATTTAGTTTATTATGGTCATGGACCAGTGCATCCCCCGAGTGAAGCCTGGGCTGAAAATGAACAGGCAGTTTTGACTCTGAGAATATCTCTTTTTTTAAATCGGGAGATAGAGGTTCTTGACACCAGATGCACAAAGAGGAAGAGTTTGTGCTGAGGCAGACAAAGTCGGTGGATCAGGTGCTCAACTCGTGACACAACATTGCACATGATGCCTGGGTCTGTAGTGTCAAAAGCTTCCCCCACCGTCACAGTTCTGTGCTGGAGGGAGTGGGGAATGGCGTCGCTGGGATTCCTGCCTTGTGCTCACGGTACAGACAAGGCGCACTGGTTCGTTATCCGCAAATTTGTTATCCGTCTGGACTTCCTGGAACTGAACCCTCGCGGATAATGAGGGTTGACCGTACAGAAGCCAAGAAAAATACCCTCATTGGGCTCCCCTCATCTTACAGAAGCCTGTTTAAATTTTAAGCATCGCTGAGCATGAAACACAAAAGAGCAGCCTACTGGATCCGGTCCACGGGGCATTCATGGAGCCTCCATTCATTGTTTTCTAAAGCGGCCAACCAATATAATAGGAAGTCCACCAGCTCAGCCATCCACATTTTTTGCTGGGATGTGAGAAAAAGATATCATCGCTCGCACACCCAACCGCTGGGAACGGTGGGAACATCAGACAGCGCAGCCCAAGAGCTACAGCCAGTGCTCCTCTGATGCAAGGCGTACGGGCAGATAAGGATCTACAACCGGGAATATGGCAATCTCTGTGGCTGTATGAGGGCCAATTGAAGGGCTGTAACCTGGGGGTATAGCGGAAGGCAGAGAGGCCTGGCAAGCTGTGGTCCGTGGGGTCGCGAAGAACCACAATGACAAACTGGGGGGTAATTGAACCCCTACATAATAGAACCCAACTCTGCTGGAGACAGGACCGGTGCTTCACGAAAGAGCAACCCCTTAGCCGGAGGACAAACTATTATAGGTTAAGCCTAACTATCCGCCGGCTTTTCATCTGCAGATTTGACTCAATCTGGGAGCCCCAGACCCACACTGAACCAGATTAAGCTCAACCTAAACCCAGATGCTTTTGAATTATGGCATTGGAGAAGACTCTCGAGAGTCCCCTGGACTGCAAGGAGATCCAGTTGGTCAATCCTACAGGAAGTCAAGCCTGAATGCTCCCTGGAAGGACAAATCCTGAAGCTGAAGCTCAAAGACTTTGGCCACCTCATGAGAAGAGAGAACTCTTTAGAGAAGACCCTCATGCTGGGAAAGATCGAAGGCCAAAGGAGAAGGGGGCGGCAAGAGGATGAGATGGTTAGACAGTGTCACCAAAGCGATGAACATGAAATTGGGCCAACTCCGGAAGCTAGGGGAGGACAGGGAGGCCTGGCGTGCTGTGGTCCAGGGGGGTCGCGAAGAGTTGGACACGACTTAGCGACTGAACAACAACAAGCCCAGATAAGAGGGCTTTCCCAGGCCTCGCAATGCCTTGTAAGCCATTAAAAACATCACTTCCATCCCCCCCCCCCCGGGAACAAGGAAGTGACGTTTTTTCGGCCAAAACTCTGAGGTCTGCCCAGGCCACAGGAGCATCCGCACTGCCTCAGCGCGGCTCAGAAAGCCCTCTGTGGTGGGGGGGAACCCCCCATTCTGAGCCCCACTGAAGCTGTGTGCAAACACGCACAACCTGGGCAGGACACAGAAAGCCCACCAGGCCTGACAAGAGCTGTGCTCCGTTCAGGTTCGGAGGATGGGGGTCAAAATGCATGGGTTTAATTACCCGTGGATTTTTTTTATCCGCGAGGGTTCCGTTGCGGATAAAAAGGCCCCACCTGTATTTTTATTATTCCTCATTCCTTGCGTTTCCCCCATGTTATTTTCCATCCCATTGCACACAGTAGCACAATGCTTCTATCGGACATATCCTCTTTTGACCTGCCTGTGGTTAAGTACACAGCAAATTATTAGGGGGAAAGGTCAAGTGAAGATAAGAAAAGATTAGGAAAGCCAATCTTAAACAGGACCCTGGAATGCCTTCTTGTGGGTTTTCTGCCTCTGTGGCTTGGTCAGCTGCCGGAGTTTGCTTGACAACCAACCGGAAAGATCACCCGGTCTTCTGTTTTCCAACACAGAAACCACAAGGAGAGCAGAAATTGGCTGTACAAAAGACGCAAGAAGTCCCACAGAGCTTGGCCATCCTGCCAAACAGCGACCGTGAACATGCCATACAAGCTATCATTTGGCACAAGTCGTTTGTAACGCATGTTCCTGACCTGTTTTCTGCATACAGAATGGCAAAGCTCTTGCAAGAGAGGAAATTCTAGTTGGACATCAGGAAGACATTCTTAACTGCTAGGGCGGTTCGGCCGTGGAACAGATTGCCAAGCGAGGCGGTGGAATCCCCCTCATGGAGATCTTCATGCAGAGGCTGGAAATACTCCAGGAAGAGTTCCTGCTACACAGGCAGGAACAGGGGGTTGGGCTAGACGACCTTGAAGGTCCCTTCCAACTCTGAACTTGAGTGGGCACGCTCTGGTTGGAGTACAGAGTATTCCGCTGCTCACCAAAAGTTATCCAAGAGTCAGTGGAGTGGCAATTGGACGGGACTAGAGGGCAAGCCGCTGTCACACACATACACACCCAATCAGCCGCACTGTTTAGAACCACAAGAACGTTAGAGTTGGGAGGGGCCTTCAAGGTCATCTAGTCCAACTCCCTGCAGCTACTACAGCTCCCTGCGAGATGGCCAACCAACCTCTTATTTTCTACAGCCCACCCCCTCTTTTTGGAAGCTCAGCTCCAGGTCAGAATTAAAGAATGCAACCAAGAACCAAGGACAAACGATCCATAACAACAACAACACACAAAAATATCCAACTATGCCACTTTGGAAAGACTACCAAAATTATGGTGGCATGAACACCCCTTCGACGCTTTTATTTTTTCACGCTGTACAATGCGCTTCCAGAAATGACCAGCTTGGTCCAAAGGTCAGGAGGTTTCAGCAGGGAACAACCACCCCCCTTTGCAGTAAAACAGTGGGGGACCCCATATCCACAAATCCCATATCAACCGTTTCAATTATCCACAGATCTGGGGGGAGTGTGGGGTGGCCCTTCCTTTCCTTTATTCTTACTTGGGAGTCATTAAAAAACCTTCTTGCTGGGGGGGAATGGCTAGGGGGAGAATCCTGTACTTATCATAGGCTTCCCTCTAATCCACAGTTTCAGATATCCATGGGGGGACGGGACACACACACGACCGAGAACCTCTCCCCCCCCCCCGCAGATACCAGGGCATGCCTGTATTCAATCACTGCGGGTTACCACCCCTGTTCCCATGACAGAGGCTTGTCCAAGTTCTGCCAGCATCCGCTTCCTATTTTGGAGGAGCCTCCAAAACAAACAACAGAAGCAACTAGTCCTTATTGGATTAATAAGGCCACCCCTCCCCCAGGCCCCCGAAACAGCGTCTGTGCAATAGGCGATCAGCAATCTCCAGGGCACACCCACATGGAAGTCACCCGATCTCGGAAGAGGCTCGACGTCATCACCGACCAAACCTTCCCTTCCCTTCGACAGGGAGTGTCAAGTTTTGCTAGGAGTCTGCCTTCAGGGATAGGAGTGTGAGCCGCACGATGGAGAGGCCTGTAATCGGCACAGTGCCCTCTCGCTTTCTTCCAAAGGGCAGGCTCCAGCCCTTCTTTAGTTTTTTACATTTGTATGCTGCCATCCCCCCCCCCAAAGAGCTCAGGGTGGTGCACACAGCCCCTCTCCAACTTTTGGTCCTCACAACAGCCCTGAGAGGTAGGCCCAGGTAGGCTGTGTATCTAGCCCAAGGTTGGCCAGGGCTGAGTGGGAATTTGAACCCGGATCTTCCAACCCAGATCTCCCGAACCACTACACTCCCAAGGCTTTCACTCCATTCGCAATGCTACCCCACCACACCACCCTATCCCATGGGTACAGGTGGGAGAAAGCGGTGATAATGAAACTGACAGGCGTAATCAGTACTTATATACTGCTTTTCAACACAAAGTGCCTTACAGGCTAATAATAATAATAATAATAATAATAATAATAATAATAATAAAGAATGTCTGACCTACAAAAATCTATGCTGTTGGGAACATCATACATCTTACGCAGATATTTGGACAATTCTTAGGCTCTTGGTTAGAGTTTGAATTGCCAATAAAAAGACCAGTCTGTGATATTTGTGATCTTTTTATCATTTTGACTGTGTATATATGAATAAATAATAATAATAATAAAGTTAAATGGCTCCCTGTCCCAAAAGGGCTCACACTCTAAACAAAAAAAAAATGCAGACCACCACCAGCAACAGCCACTAGAAATGACACTGTGTTAAGGCACACAACATCACTTTCTGCACTTCTCAAACCAAATCTGCCCCCCCCCGAACACCACATTTTATTTGGTTTTTATTTATTATTTAGCGGGCAGAGTGCACGGGTAATGACTATGGCTGCACCCAGTGCAATACCACCGCCGATATCTCGTGCCCAACACACTCTTAAAGCAATTCTAACGTACAGTTGTAATGTGTAAGTTTGGAATAGACGCCCCACAACACTGCTTTGCGCACGTCTACCTCTGGGAAACACAAAATCCGCAAAAAATAAAATTACTTTCTCCCGCCTTTACTAGCAGAAACACACCACACACACACACACTCTTCAAGAGTGGAGAACTTCTCCGGAATAAGGTTACACGAAAGCACACCGAGAAAACAGGGCACAGCACAAAATCCGCTCTATTTCACTAGCGCTCACTGGCAACGGGAGAGATCAGGCGTCCTAACCCCCATGCACAAACATTGCAAGCCCTTCTCAGCACTGACCCACAGACGATGAACTTTAAGCCCAGTGTGGACAAATCAGGCGAGCAGTTCTTCTTCCCTCTCCTCACCCCCCAGGTCTCTTGGCAGTCCACCAAGATCAACTGGCAGGCGCCAAATGAATGGATATGGCAGGCCAGGGTGACTTGACAGAACCTTCAGGTCCAGGGGCAGTCCACCCCTGGCTCTAGCAGGCAAGGGCACAGAGGAGCGCTGCAGGATCTCAGGGGCGCCTGACTGAGCAGCTGTGGGCTTCGGGATACCGGACCTCGACAGACCTTTGGAGGCGGCTTTCTCCGGCTCTGGTTTCGGCACCAAACCTCTGATGCACACCCAGGGGCAGAGCATCGCCTTGCTCGCCATCAGTTGGCACCCCGAACACGATGTGGCTCGAATGTCCCCGAGGGAAATGAGGGCGCCAGCTTGGGAAGGGGGTGGGCGCCAGATCCTGCTTGGGGAGGGGGGTTCCGGCGCGCGGCCCCCACCCCACGGAGAACGGGCCGCTGCCATCCCACGGAGAACGGGCCGCTGCCGACCCACTGGGCCCCGGGTCCCTGCGCCCGCCCCCGCTCGCCAAGCACCCACCTTGGCCACTTGCTGCCGGAGCAGGGCGGGCGTGAGCACCACCACCAGGGCCCCGAAGGCGACGCACGCCAGCCCGGCCAGCCCGAAGCCCAGGGCGGCGCGGCGGGGCTTGCAGCAGCCCCCAGCCATGGGGACGGGACGGGACGGACGGACAGACGCGGAGAGGGGAAGCAGCCGAGCAGCGCGCCACGCCGACCCGCTCCCGCCGCAGCCCGCCTGGAAGAGGAGCCGCCTCCCCGCTCGCCCTCATGTAGGCTCGCCCGCCCTCCGCGCCGCCCCGCGATCGGGCCGGCCCAACCCCGGCCCGGGCGGGGGGAGGCGCCTGGGAGGGCCGGGCGCGC
>JAJKFI010019859.1:3993-20972 GCA_029204185.1 Lerista edwardsae | reverse complement strand
AGTGTCATGGTGCATGTACTCCAACTTCACGGATCTGAAAGAGGGTTTCAATGGTGGGGGGGGGGAGCAGGTTACTCAAGTATTTCCACTGACTTTTGAATAGTCTAATCATAGCTGTCCTCCAAAGAATCTGGGGTGACAGGCATGTTGCAGTTTCACATCTCACAGTCCAGAACTGGCTGAAACTGGCATTCCGTCTCTCCGTCTGAGGATCAGATAGAACACCTGTGTGTCCTTCAGCAGGAAGCTTCCCAGCTTGTTAGGGCAACTAGCTAGGGATAGTAGTTGTACTCCCTTTTAAGATAGTGTAGAATAAGCAGGCAGTTTCACACGGGAAGTCCTGGCTGGAAACACTGCACATTCCCATGAGCTCATAGTGTTCTAAGGGTCACCCCATTGGGTAAAATGGGGCACAAGGGGTCTTCAGGTATCCACCTACCAGATACACTCTGGCTGCATCCCTTTGTTCTGTTGTTAGAAGGAGTTTTTCACTGTGTGTGCTTAAGATGTAAAGCTGCACTGAAACGCCGCCTGCGAGCGGCCCAGACTTCACCGGCTTTCCCAGCCGGCAGATTGAACCTTTGTACCTTTCTTACTTTCGCTACAATAAAGAGACTTTGTTATGGAAATGTGGCGATTGCTTCCATCCTTCGCTTCGGAGCGCTAAGGCAAGGCGCTGGAATGGGTCTCCAAGCCCCCAACTCTGCTACTATTTACACAAATACATAGCTCGTCCTCCTCTGCTATCAAATCCTCAGGAAGCTGGTCAGTGAGAAAATGATCGGGCCAAGGTCACCCAGGAAGATTCTGGGCCATTTCAACCTAGGTAAAAAAAACCCTTTGAACACTACACAATACTGTCCTTATAGTGCTTATTTCTAGCAATGTATGGCTGTGAGAGCTGGACCATAAGAAAGGCAGAGCGCCGAAGAATAGATGCTTTCGAATTATGGTGTTGGAGAAGACTCTCGAGAGTCCCCTGGACTGCAAGGAGATCCAATCGGTCAGTCCTCCAGGAAGTCAAGCCTGATTGCTCCCTGGAAGGACAAATCCTGAAGCTGAAGCTCAAGTACTTTGGCCACCTCATGAGAAGAGAGGGCTCTTGAGAAAAGACCCTCATGCTGGGAAAGATGGAAGGCAAAAGGAGAAGGGGGCGGCAGAGGATGAGATGGTTAGATAGTGTCACCGAAGCAATGAACATGAATTGGGTGAACTCTGGAAGCTAGTGGAGGACAGGGAGGCCTGGCGTGCTGTGGTCCAGGGGGTCGCGAAGAGTCGGACACAACTTAGTGACTGAACAACAACAAGTGCTTATTTCTGGTTGTGGCCTGCTTAACGACATCACTTCCTGCTTTATGACATCACTTCTGGCCCTCAGGGGATCATGAATACTATTCGGCCTGCTGTATGAGACGGATTGTGACACCCCTGCCCTAGAACACCCTCCAAAGGACCCCCTTCCCTTCTGCCGCTGCTGTGCATTTGTGGAAGGAGTCCAACCGTCTCTGGGCCATCCATCTTCCTTCAGAGGTTTGTTGGCACTTCGAGGAACACTGTGAAATTCCACTGTAAGGAATTCCTGCCAAATGGGGGATGGCACTCTGTTCTGTAACAGAGGCAAGCAGACTGGCCTTGATCACCAGATGTCCATGAAGGAGCCAATTCGGATTACAAGGCAGCTGGTCAAGGACTCCTGTTTCCAAAGGTCAATGTTTCCTTTCCACATCCTTCTGGAAGCCCTTGAGGATCAGAAAAATAATGAATGCCCTGACATCTGGTACAGTGATAGAGGCCAAATTCCCCAGCACTGGAGTCCAATGGGAACAAGGCGCCAACGTCAGACATGAAACTATGACCCATTTCCATCCTGGGACTATGGCACAACAAGGATGATTGAAAGAAAGGCTGGATCAGAGCCCCAGGCAGTGCTGTAGCTGTGGGGGGGGGGCCAGGGGGTATATATTGGGTAACACGCCTTGAGGGGGCGTCTAGAGATTCTGGTTTTCAATCAATCAGGTACTTATATACCGCTTTTCAACATGAAGTTCACAAAGCAGTTTACAGGCAAATAATAATAGTAAGGTTAAATGGTTCCCTGTCCCAAAAAGGCTCACAATCTAAAAAAATGCAGACCACCACCAGCAACGGCCACTAGAGAAGACACTGTGCTGGGGTGAAAAACAGGAGCCCACATTGGAGGTCTCCGGAGAGAGAGAGAGAGAGAGAGAGACGTTGTATGGGTGTGTATGTTAAAAATTACGGGGTATCCTGCAAACTAGGCAAGATACCCCCGCTAACTGGGAAAGAGGCCCTTTTCCAAGTGGTGTTCCTCTTAAATATTTAGCAGGGGGAGAGTAACTGTCCCTCTTCACCCCAGCACAGTGTCTTGTCTGATGGCTGTTGCTGGTGGTGTTCTGCGTTTTTCTTTTTGAGATTGTGAGCCCTTTGGGGGGGCAGGGAGCCATCTCACTTATGATTATTCATTGCCTGTAAACCGCCTTGTGAACTTTGCGTCGAAAAGCGGTACGTAAACACATTTGATTTATTGCTATTAAAAAAATTTGTGCCCCCTGTGCACGATGCCTCAGCTATGCCACTGCCCTGGGCTCTGGACATTGGAAAAACGTTGCTCGGCGCACCTGCAGGCGTCTGGGCTGTAGAATTCCACAGGCGTCGACTGGTTCATGAAGGGGGGCCACATCTGCCCACCGGTCCCATTGATCATGTTGCACTGGTCCGAGTTCCAGAAAGGCAGCTGCGGGAGAAATTGAAGAGTCAGAAATGGGCCGGCCGACCACCCACCCAGACCCTGAAAGAACCTGACATTTTTCGTGATGTTTCCTGGTGGTGCAATGGCGGCAGTCCAAGCATGTCAGTTTGTATTCCAGGACCGCCATTTGATTTGGTCACAATGATGGCACTTCCTGCTCGATGATGTCATTGCCAGCCATGACATCACTTCCGGTGGTTCCCAACACGAGCGCCATTCTAAAAAGTGGGCGCTGGTGCTAGAAGGTTTGAGAACCACTAGCATAGAGAACCACTAAAATGTTTGTGAACCACTGGCTTATATACCATGCAAACCTCTCTGGCAAAACCCATTATGATCCACTAGCCAACTGCCTTATCTGGAGAGCACAGACAGTATGTACTGGGGATATGACGCAATCGATGAGGAATTCAAAAGCTCGTCCTACGTGGAAGGGCAGGAGAGCCTTGACACTGTGTTTGTTTTTGTCGTGTCCTGTTCTCATACGAGACGCTGAAGTTTAATTAAACTAGCTACCTTTTTCATTCCATTCCAGTTGTCCATTGTGTGGGCTTTAGAAATGTCACGAGAGCCGGTATTCACAGTAAACATGCCCGAATTGGAATTATTAAGCTGCAAGGGGAGAAAAAAATTAAAAGGAGAGAATAGGGAAATTTAGTTACACATATTTTCCCCATCCTAAGCTCCCATACACACATATGATTGACTAGGGATGTTGGGAATTAAGGAAGCGTCAATTCAATTACTTTTTTCAATTTATGGGTCAATGAAATGGGTATAAATTGGCATTCATGTGATGGTTTGGGAAAAGAAATTGGGAGAGGAAAGCACACTTCTACTGGAATTTCTCAAAAGGTCCATTCTTCCACGAGTCCTCCTTCTAGAGCAGGGGTCTCCAAACTATAGCCTGGGGTCCCAATCTGGCCCTCTATAAGATGTTATCTGGCCCGCAGCAACTTGTTCTTTGGTCAGAGCATTTGCCAACGTTTGACATTTTTACTCATTATATTTCACTTCCCAGTTCAAGCAAAGCATTGTTCAGTTGAAATTGTCACATTTCTCTTTTGTTCTGAATCCTAATCACGTCAATTACAAAAAAAAAAGATCCCAGTCAAACTCGTTCATTCATTTAAATTTCATTCATTCGTTTATAAAATTGATTTTTTTTCCAGCCCGTGAACATGTGTAAAATATACGATATGGCCCTTGTACAGAAAAGCCTGGAGATCTCTGGTCAAGAGGAACTTTTTAATTCAACACTTTGCTTTGAAACGGCGCATAGGTTTGCCACAACACCATTACAAAAGAGACATTCTCCCCTTTTCTCGTGCACAAAGGAAAGAGCACCTCTTCAGAAATACTGCTGCCCACCAACAATTTCTATACACATTGTATTAAAAAAAAGTTAAGTTGGCCAATAATGAAAGATGCATTTTCATTTGATCTTTCAGTGAGCTGATCAGGAAATGATCAGTTTCGCGATCATCTTGTGTACTGCTGCAGCTCGGAGAGAAAACTGCAGCTAAAGCATTTCTAAAACACATGAATTCACTTGGGGGGGGGGAAAGGTGCTAAAACCAGTTTTGCAGCAAGCATTGACTAGTATAAAAATGCAGCGCGTAACCACCCAACTGATGTAAAAAGCCAACATTAGACCACCCACTTGGACGGAAGAAGAATTCAGGTTCGATCCCTGGAAAGCTCTCCAGGGAGGGTTGGGAAGAAAAAAAAACCAACCCAAGTCCTACGACCATCCAAGGCTGACAGCAGCTTTGTGTGCTTAGAACGAAGCCTGGAGATGGAATTGATGGAGCAGCCCTGCAATTAAACCTTGCAGATTTCCAGACGTTGGCAGAGCTGCATCTGGGAAAGGAGCCAGAAGTCCGCCCGGAGCACTGTTCTCAGAAGAAGCAGGCGCGGAGATCAATTCACACCCATCCTGGTTTCTTCCATTTTCCCCCCCAAGACTCTCTCCGTTCCCAGATCGAGCCCCAGATCAAGAATTCTCTGGACCCACCTGAACGAGTAGACCGAACTTGTCTTTGAACGGAAGCATGCCGGGTTTGACGTTGTTCACGAAGTCCAGGAAAGGGTCCTTGTAACCCCACAGGATGTCCCCCACTGTCCGGTTGATGAAGGCCGTTTGGCCAAAGGCCGCCAAGGCACTGCTCACCATCACCTTCATGGCAAAGGACTGTTCGGCCATAAGCACTGCTGCTCCCTGGGGGGCAAATGGCGGGGGGGGGAGAAGAAAAGAAAAAGGGAACAAGTTATTACAGAGCTTTCCAACGTGTTATAAGAACATAAGAGCCCTGCTGGATCAGGCCAAAGGCCCATCTAGTCCAGCTTCCTGTATCTCACAGCGGCCCACCAGGTGCCCCAGGGAGGCATGAGACTACAAGATGCCTGGATCCTGTTGCCACTCCCTTGCACCCGGTACCAGTAGCCCACCACCTTTGTAAGGAAGTTGCACAATCCATCATGGCCTATACCCCACAATGGACCTTTCCTCCAGAAATCCGTCCAATCCCCTCTTAAAGGCATCCAGACCAGATGCCATCACCACCTCCTGTGGCAAAGAGTTCCAGAGATTAACTACCCGCTGGGTAAAAAAGTACTTCCTTTTATCTGTTTTAACTCTCCCAACCCTCAGTTTTAGTGGATGCCCCCTGGTTCTGGTGTTTTGAGAGGGAAAAGAACACCCCTCTATCGACTTTAGTTTGGTTCTTTGGTTTCACGTGTTGCACGAGCAACACAACCACACAGCCTTTCCAGTGTCCTTTCTTCCCATGTTTTCAATGATGGCTCTGCTAGGTGCTACGTGACCCACCTGAAATTGGCTTGTGACCCGCAGAAACACCGGACTAAATGCTTGCCCATCCCTTCTGGACGCAATGAGAAGCTTCAAGTCAGCTTCATGTCCAAAACGGCACCTAGTCTTAGGCTCTAATCTTAAATACTACCTTGCTGGGAATAAGCACCTCTGAACCCGATAGGGCTGAGGATAGCTTTGTTAATGAACAGAAGACAAAAGATTATTGTGCGGATGTGCCCAAGCAATGCAAGCTCTCCAAGAGGAAAAACCGGAATGTCGCCAAGTTTTATGCGTTCTGCGAAAGGATCTTCCTTATATGTTGTCATTTACGCTCACACTTGCATAATTTATTCCCAGTTTGCGATGGGACCAAGAAACTGGAAGCACAACCTACACTCTCTTGACTGACATCTTCCACTGGCCCAACCTGGGTACTTTCAGGCACGGCCTCTCAACCATAAGGACTAGAAGACTGATATTTTGACACTATTCCATGCATGCACACCATCTGACCCCCCCCCCCAAATTAAACTGAAGACAGTCCCACAAGGATTGCAAGTTCCCTTACCAGCACCAATAGATTTGGGACCACCACGTAATCCTTTTCGTCCCCATTCGACAGGTCTGGGCGGAAGAGAAACTGCCGGGTTTCCAAATACGAGACAGTCCCATTCTCGTGGAAAGTGATATTTGTTTTGCTTCTGTACTCCCTAGAAAAGAGAAAGACCCAACAGACATCAGGACCTAAAGCCTTTTAGAGTGCACTCCTAATCAACTTTCCTGCACTGACATAGCTGTGTCAATGGGGCACGTGCTACATCCTGCAGTTGGAGGGGCAGTTGTGGAGGCTTCTTCAAGGTAAAGGAAGGTTTGTTACCTTGGAGCAGCATTGCCCTTACCCCAGTGCTGGAAGGTTGGCTAGGATTGTGCCCTTAATAGCCTTTAAAGGAGAAGAGGACTGATAGAAAGACCATCAGCTCAGATGGGAGAGCATCTGCTTTGAATAAGAAGAACCCAGGTTCAATCCCTGTTATTTCCAGGAATCTCCAGCTTTATACGTTCATCAGAGGACATGTCCGAACAGCTGATAACACTCTAGGGCAAATCAATTTCCAACGTCAGTGAAAGACAACCTTGGCCAAGTATCACATTGGCTGCATTACTCGGTGAAGCTGATAGGAGAAAGTCTGAGCCATGCGAGTCTACAGGAAACTCTAGGATTTAGCATTAATTATGCTTAGTAGTATCCGAGTTATTTACTAGACGGTTATAATGCAGTAACTAGGCAGAGGAGGCTGCTGTGTTTGGGCTCATGGGATCAGATTCTGCTCCTTGGGTTGAGACACTGATGTCACCTGACTTTCGTCCACCCTGAAGCACCCACGTTACTCATGGGTGCATGAGACAGACACCTTACCAATCCACTTCCCCCATCAGGCTTCCAGAACAGGAAAAAAAGAACGCCTACTGATTAGTGATGATTGGCACGCTCCTCCCTGTTTCGCCCTTCTAACTTGGAATGAATAGGACAAGGTGATTTTTGCTGGCATCACCATAAGCTAGAGAGCTCACGCAGAAGGTGGCCTTCTTAGGCCACCTAAAATGGGTACCATCCTTCCAGGTGAACAGAGAATCCCCAAAATTGGGAAAATTCTCTTACAATTGAATAGTGGAGCAACATGGGCTATCTGGGAGATGTGGCAATTGTTAGTGGCCTCCTTAGTGGCCAGGTAGCCACTTTCAATTGCTTTATTTTTTTGGCAACACCGTTTGGTGTCAATTGCTTTATTTTTATTTTTTTGAAGAGTCCTCCACAACCAACACATGTAGGAAACCAACAGAAAAGGAAGAGCGCACACCTGTACACATAGGGGCCTCGCTGTCTCAACTCAGGCTTGCCTCCTCTCAGGACCGCTCTCCAATTCGGCACCTCGAACAAATAGACATGGAAGTAGAACGGGACCGGAATGTCTTTCCACAGATTGAAAACTATGCTGCCGGGCTCCAACATCAGGCTCTGCAGGGAAGAAGGCAGAGGCAACATTAAGGATGCGTTAGAATGCGAGATCCAGCGGTGCTTGTTCAGCCCGCTGCATCACAAGGGCTGCGGCAGAGACACAGGGTTTGTACGCCACAGGCGGCTCAGATGGCAGAGATCTTCTGCTTACGATGACAAAAGGCAATTTGGTAACTTTTAAAAAACCACTCAGGAAGTTGTTTCATGAGCATGAGCCAATCGGCACTCGGAACCACAATGTGGACCCAAAACCACAAAGTCCCTGTGCCAGAGCTCATCGCAACTGGGAACGCTGTGCACCTGGACAAAAAGATGAGCGGGGATCCATAGCACACTTGATGTGCCACCTACAAGCACCTGTCTTCACCCTTGATCAAAGCCACCCTCAGCACACACATGGCCCACATACAACCGACGACGGCCTAAAAATATCTGTGGTTTTCCCGGCTGCGCATTTCCTCAAAGGGCTCTCACGGACCAGTGTTTGCTGCCGCGGTTTCAATTAGCGCACTTCAATTAGTGTGCTCGGGGAACGCATTGCCGAGTCTCCAAGGAGAGCCACCATCCCCTGTGAAATCGGGCCATACTTCGGAGAGCTGAAGCACACTCTTGAAGTCGCCAGTTATGGGGAAGGCAAACACACCCTTGCACTCAACACATAGTTGACTTTGACCATAGCGACAAGCCCGCTTTTCAACCCAGACTTCTGTCTGGTTGGGGCAAAAAGAGATAAACGCACAACAACAATTCATCCAGACTAAAGCCCACCCACTCCTTTGCAGATGAGAGTTCTCAGCTCACCAGGAATGTCCACTTATTTATCTCTCCTGGTGCCCACACTAAGACCTTGCAGCAAATCAGACTGGAAAACACCAGATCAGCCTCCAAGGGCATGCATGGGGCGTCGGAGGGGGAAAGGGCTTTATCTTGGCTATTACTCAGCTTTTGAATCCAGCCAAAAATAACCCAACAATAACCCAACATTCTTCTTTCAACACTGGGGTGCCACCTTGCCACAGCGATTACTAATCGACAAAACCAGTTTGGACAGAACCAAGAACTTTGCCATACCACACACTGTTTGGCCAGAAAATCTGCTAGTGCAGTAGTTAGTTCCCAAACTGTGAGTTGGGACCTACCAGTGGGTCGCGAGCAGTGATGTCATGCAGGGGGAATGCGGGAGAACTCAGTTCCACTAGTTAAAATTAGGGCTGACTCCGCCCACTTCACTCTCCCTCCTCACCCCTCCCAATTCCTCTGCAAAGAGCTTTTCTTCTTGGTTGGCCGGCACTCAGAGGGTTAAAGGGAGCAACTCCGGATTCCTAGGTGGGTGAAGGCAGTGATGTCATTCAGGGGGAACGGACCAGAACGGGTGTACTGGATCCTAACGGGCTCCGTGGCTGGTTCCGGGTTCCCAACAAGTGCCAATCAAAAGTGAGTTCCTGTTCCTAAATCATTTGAATGACACCACTGGCCGCGAGCCAATTTCAGCTGGGTCGCGCGGTACCTAGAGCAGCCATATTGAAAATATGGAAAGACGAGATGCTGGAAAGCGGGAGGGCTGAGTGGTTTGTTTTGCTTGTGCCAAGGTTGTAAATAGGCTTTTTCCCTTCCTGATTCACTTTGCTGTTGGAAAATGGCTGAGAAATCGCCCAACTTTTTGCTGCACTCTCAGGAAAGCAGCAGGCTCTGGCGTCACAATGACAGCACTTCCAGTGGGTCACGGGCAGATGGTCATTCTCAAAAGTGAGTCCTGGTGCTAAAAGGTTTGAGAACCACTGTGCTTGTGTGTAAATTCAGAGGCCAATTACTAGATGCGCTCATCAGGGGAAAAAAGGCCCAATCTAGTCCCCCCTCTGAGCCAGTGGCACACTTGCACTGCAGGCAACAGGGTTGCAAAACTGCCGTAAGTTCAGTGATGTCATGCAGGGGGTACACGGGGGTACGCGAGTACCGGTTTCTAGGATTATGGCTGGCCCCGCCCATTCGCCCGCCCACTCGTCGACTCCACCCCCTGCAACGTTTGAATTTCCTGCATGTTTGAGTTGCCTGCATGTTCTCAGAGCCAGGCAGGCAGGCAGGCAGCGAGCAGAGCCTTGCCTTGCCACTGGAAAATGAGCTGCTCTGGGGTTTTGGAACTGTTGGGACACTTTAACATGATGCCAGGCCTCCTTAACATGTTCTGGGGGTGCTGTGGAATACTGTTGCAACTGTTAGGTCAGTTTAAAATTGTCTGAGGCCTCAAAAAGGGCTTTTTTCATGTCCCTTCCTGCCATGACCTCACTTCCGGCTTATGACGTCACTTCTGGTGGGCGGGTCCCAACACGTGCCAATCAAAAGTGAGTACCAGTTCTTAAATCATTTAGATGACACCACTGCATAAGTTCCATCTAATCAGGCCATCAAGACATACATAACCACTGACTATCCAATACTGTTGGATAAGTACATAAGAACAGCCCTGCTGGATCAGGCCAAGGACCACCTAGTCCAGCTTCCTGTATCTCACAGTGGCCCACCAGATGCCTCAGGGAGCACAAAAGACCACAAGATGCCTGCACCCTGTGTCCACTCCCTTGCACCTGGCATTCTGAAGTAAATTTCTGAGGTAAATAAAAGAGAATTTGCTATCCTTTCTGTGTGGAGGGAGCTACAATAACTTGCAACCGAGCTGGGCCTTAAGAACTTGAGAAGAGCCCTGCTGGATCAGGCCAAAGGGCCACCTAGTCCAGCTTCCTGTATCTCACAGCGGCCCACCAGATGCCTCAGGGAGCACGCAAGGATGACGACCAAGTGTAGCGATGCCAACATACAAGCTTCTTAAGAAGTAGGCCCGATGATGACTAAGGAGGAAGAAAGGAAGGTAGGTCCCATCCAAAAAGTATTTTCCTATCCCCACCCACCAGTCCTAAAAGCGGAAAGACTTAAGAAGTCTTATGAAGGAAGTCTTATGAAGAAAGACTGCAGCGTTTGGGGCTCTTCAGCCTAGAAAAAAGGCGCCTAAGGGGGGACATGATTGAGACATCCAAAATAATGCACGGAAGGGATAGACTCGATAGAGGGATATTCTTTTCCCTCTCTCAAAACACCAGAACCAGGGGGCATCCGCTAAAACTGAGGGTTGGGAGGGTTAAAACAGATAAAAGGAAGTACTTTTTACCCAGTGGGTAGTTAATCTGTGGAACTCTTTGCCACAGGAGGTGGTGACGACATCTGGTCTGGATGCCTTGAAGAGGGGATTGGACGGATTTCTGGAAGAAAAGTCCATCGTGGGCTATAGGCCATAATGGATTGTGCAACCTCCTTACATTAGTTATTACTAATAATAACTAGGCTACTTCAGAGTACCGGGTGCAAGGGAGTGGCAACAGGATGCAAGCATCTTGTTGTCTCGTGCCTCCTTGGGGCACCTGGTGGGCTGCTGTGAGATACCGGAAGCTGGACTAGATGGGCCTTTGGTCTGATCCAGTCATGTTCTTATGTTCTTAACATCCAAGGCAGAGCCACCTCATCCCAGCCTTGATTTTGCCGGGGAAAACCTCACCCAGCAGTGATTTAAGGGCGCTTGTTTTCCCCCCGAGTGATTGATTGATTTAGTTTATTATGGTCATGGACCAGTGCATCCCCCGAGTGAAGCCTGGGCTGAAAATGAACAGGCAGTTTTGACTCTGAGAATATCTCTTTTTTTAAATCGGGAGATAGAGGTTCTTGACACCAGATGCACAAAGAGGAAGAGTTTGTGCTGAGGCAGACAAAGTCGGTGGATCAGGTGCTCAACTCGTGACACAACATTGCACATGATGCCTGGGTCTGTAGTGTCAAAAGCTTCCCCCACCGTCACAGTTCTGTGCTGGAGGGAGTGGGGAATGGCGTCGCTGGGATTCCTGCCTTGTGCTCACGGTACAGACAAGGCGCACTGGTTCGTTATCCGCAAATTTGTTATCCGTCTGGACTTCCTGGAACTGAACCCTCGCGGATAATGAGGGTTGACCGTACAGAAGCCAAGAAAAATACCCTCATTGGGCTCCCCTCATCTTACAGAAGCCTGTTTAAATTTTAAGCATCGCTGAGCATGAAACACAAAAGAGCAGCCTACTGGATCCGGTCCACGGGGCATTCATGGAGCCTCCATTCATTGTTTTCTAAAGCGGCCAACCAATATAATAGGAAGTCCACCAGCTCAGCCATCCACATTTTTTTGCTGGGATGTGAGAAAAAGATATCATCGCTCGCACACCCAACCGCTGGGAACGGTGGGAACATCAGACAGCGCAGCCCAAGAGCTACAGCCAGTGCTCCTCTGATGCAAGGCGTACGGGCAGATAAGGATCTACAACCGGGAATATGGCAATCTCTGTGGCTGTATGAGGGCCAATTGAAGGGCTGTAACCTGGGGGTATAGCGGAAGGCAGAGAGGCCTGGCAAGCTGTGGTCCGTGGGGTCGCGAAGAACCACAATGACAAACTGGGGGGTAATTGAACCCCTACATAATAGAACCCAACTCTGCTGGAGACAGGACCGGTGCTTCACGAAAGAGCAACCCCTTAGCCGGAGGACAAACTATTATAGGTTAAGCCTAACTATCCGCCGGCTTTTCATCTGCAGATTTGACTCAATCTGGGAGCCCCAGACCCACACTGAACCAGATTAAGCTCAACCTAAACCCAGATGCTTTTGAATTATGGCATTGGAGAAGACTCTCGAGAGTCCCCTGGACTGCAAGGAGATCCAGTTGGTCAATCCTACAGGAAGTCAAGCCTGAATGCTCCCTGGAAGGACAAATCCTGAAGCTGAAGCTCAAAGACTTTGGCCACCTCATGAGAAGAGAGAACTCTTTAGAGAAGACCCTCATGCTGGGAAAGATCGAAGGCCAAAGGAGAAGGGGGCGGCAAGAGGATGAGATGGTTAGACAGTGTCACCAAAGCGATGAACATGAAATTGGGCCAACTCCGGAAGCTAGGGGAGGACAGGGAGGCCTGGCGTGCTGTGGTCCAGGGGGTCGCGAAGAGTTGGACACGACTTAGCGACTGAACAACAACAAGCCCAGATAAGAGGGCTTTCCCAGGCCTCGCAATGCCTTGTAAGCCATTAAAAACATCACTTCCATCCCCCCCCCCCGGAAACACAGAAGTGACGTTTTTTCGGCCAAAACTCTGAGGTCTGCCCAGGCCACAGGAGCATCCGCACTGCCTCAGCGCGGCTCAGAAAGCCCTCTGTGGTGGGGGGGAACCCCCCATTCTGAGCCCCACTGAAGCTGTGTGCAAACACGCACAACCTGGGCAGGACACAGAAAGCCCACCAGGCCTGACAAGAGCTGTGCTCCGTTCAGGTTCGGAGGATGGGGGTCAAAATGCATGGGTTTAATTACCCGTGGATTTTTTTTATCCGCGAGGGTTCCGTTGCGGATAAAAAGGCCCCACCTGTATTTTTATTATTCCTCATTCCTTGCGTTTCCCCCATGTTATTTTCCATCCCATTGCACACAGTAGCACAATGCTTCTATCGGACATATCCTCTTTTGACCTGCCTGTGGTTAAGTACACAGCAAATTATTAGGGGGAAAGGTCAAGTGAAGATAAGAAAAGATTAGGAAAGCCAATCTTAAACAGGACCCTGGAATGCCTTCTTGTGGGTTTTCTGCCTCTGTGGCTTGGTCAGCTGCCGGAGTTTGCTTGACAACCAACCGGAAAGATCACCCGGTCTTCTGTTTTCCAACACAGAAACCACAAGGAGAGCAGAAATTGGCTGTACAAAAGACGCAAGAAGTCCCACAGAGCTTGGCCATCCTGCCAAACAGCGACCGTGAACATGCCATACAAGCTATCATTTGGCACAAGTCGTTTGTAACGCATGTTCCTGACCTGTTTTCTGCATACAGAATGGCAAAGCTCTTGCAAGAGAGGAAATTCTAGTTGGACATCAGGAAGACATTCTTAACTGCTAGGGCGGTTCGGCCGTGGAACAGATTGCCAAGCGAGGCGGTGGAATCCCCCTCATGGAGATCTTCATGCAGAGGCTGGAAATACTCCAGGAAGAGTTCCTGCTACACAGGCAGGAACAGGGGGTTGGGCTAGACGACCTTGAAGGTCCCTTCCAACTCTGAACTTGAGTGGGCACGCTCTGGTTGGAGTACAGAGTATTCCGCTGCTCACCAAAAGTTATCCAAGAGTCAGTGGAGTGGCAATTGGACGGGACTAGAGGGCAAGCCGCTGTCACACACATACACACCCAATCAGCCGCACTGTTTAGAACCACAAGAACGTTAGAGTTGGGAGGGGCCTTCAAGGTCATCTAGTCCAACTCCCTGCAGCTACTACAGCTCCCTGCGAGATGGCCAACCAACCTCTTATTTTCTACAGCCCACCCCCTCTTTTTGGAAGCTCAGCTCCAGGTCAGAATTAAAGAATGCAACCAAGAACCAAGGACAAACGATCCATAACAACAACAACACACAAAAATATCCAACTATGCCACTTTGGAAAGACTACCAAAATTATGGTGGCATGAACACCCCTTCGACGCTTTTATTTTTTCACGCTGTACAATGCGCTTCCAGAAATGACCAGCTTGGTCCAAAGGTCAGGAGGTTTCAGCAGGGAACAACCACCCCCCTTTGCAGTAAAACAGTGGGGGACCCCATATCCACAAATCCCATATCAACCGTTTCAATTATCCACAGATCTGGGGGGAGTGTGGGGTGGCCCTTCCTTTCCTTTATTCTTACTTGGGAGTCATTAAAAAACCTTCTTGCTGGGGGGGAATGGCTAGGGGGAGAATCCTGTACTTATCATAGGCTTCCCTCTTATCCACAGTTTCAGATATCCATGGGGGGACGGGACACACACACGACCGAGAACCTCTCCCCCCCCCCCGCAGATACCAGGGCATGCCTGTATTCAATCACTGCGGGTTACCACCCCTGTTCCCATGACAGAGGCTTGTCCAAGTTCTGCCAGCATCCGCTTCCTATTTTGGAGGAGCCTCCAAAACAAACAACAGAAGCAACTAGTCCTTATTGGATTAATAAGGCCACCCCTCCCCCAGGCCCCCGAAACAGCGTCTGTGCAATAGGCGATCAGCAATCTCCAGGGCACACCCACATGGAAGTCACCCGATCTCGGAAGAGGCTCGACGTCATCACCGACCAAACCTTCCCTTCCCTTCGACAGGGAGTGTCAAGTTTTGCTAGGAGTCTGCCTTCAGGGATAGGAGTGTGAGCCGCACGATGGAGAGGCCTGTAATCGGCACAGTGCCCTCTCGCTTTCTTCCAAAGGGCAGGCTCCAGCCCTTCTTTAGTTTTTTACATTTGTATGCTGCCATCCCCCCCCCCCAAAGAGCTCAGGGTGGTGCACACAGCCCCTCTCCAACTTTTGGTCCTCACAACAGCCCTGAGAGGTAGGCCCAGGTAGGCTGTGTATCTAGCCCAAGGTTGGCCAGGGCTGAGTGGGAATTTGAACCCGGATCTTCCAACCCAGATCTCCCGAACCACTACACTCCCAAGGCTTTCACTCCATTCGCAATGCTACCCCACCACACCACCCTATCCCATGGGTACAGGTGGGAGAAAGCGGTGATAATGAAACTGACAGGCGTAATCAGTACTTATATACTGCTTTTCAACACAAAGTGCCTTACAGGCTAATAATAATAATAATAATAATAATAATAATAATAATAAAGAATGTCTGACCTACAAAAATCTATGCTGTTGGGAACATCATACATCTTACGCAGATATTTGGACAATTCTTAGGCTCTTGGTTAGAGTTTGAATTGCCAATAAAAAGACCAGTCTGTGATATTTGTGATCTTTTTATCATTTTGACTGTGTATATATGAATAAATAATAATAATAATAAAGTTAAATGGCTCCCTGTCCCAAAAGGGCTCACACTCTAAACAAAAAAAAAATGCAGACCACCACCAGCAACAGCCACTAGAAATGACACTGTGTTAAGGCACACAACATCACTTTCTGCACTTCTCAAACCAAATCTGCCCCCCCCCGAACACCACATTTTATTTGGTTTTTATTTATTATTTAGCGGGCAGAGTGCACGGGTAATGACTATGGCTGCACCCAGTGCAATACCACCGCCGATATCTCGTGCCCAACACACTCTTAAAGCAATTCTAACGTACAGTTGTAATGTGTAAGTTTGGAATAGACGCCCCACAACACTGCTTTGCGCACGTCTACCTCTGGGAAACACAAAATCCGCAAAAAATAAAATTACTTTCTCCCGCCTTTACTAGCAGAAACACACCACACACACACACACTCTTCAAGAGTGGAGAACTTCTCCGGAATAAGGTTACACGAAAGCACACCGAGAAAACAGGGCACAGCACAAAATCCGCTCTATTTCACTAGCGCTCACTGGCAACGGGAGAGATCAGGCGTCCTAACCCCCATGCACAAACATTGCAAGCCCTTCTCAGCACTGACCCACAGACGATGAACTTTAAGCCCAGTGTGGACAAATCAGGCGAGCAGTTCTTCTTCCCTCTCCTCACCCCCCAGGTCTCTTGGCAGTCCACCAAGATCAACTGGCAGGCGCCAAATGAATGGATATGGCAGGCCAGGGTGACTTGACAGAACCTTCAGGTCCAGGGGCAGTCCACCCCTGGCTCTAGCAGGCAAGGGCACAGAGGAGCGCTGCAGGATCTCAGGGGCGCCTGACTGAGCAGCTGTGGGCTTCGGGATACCGGACCTCGACAGACCTTTGGAGGCGGCTTTCTCCGGCTCTGGTTTCGGCACCAAACCTCTGATGCACACCCAGGGGCAGAGCATCGCCTTGCTCGCCATCAGTTGGCACCCCGAACACGATGTGGCTCGAATGTCCCCGAGGGAAATGAGGGCGCCAGCTTGGGAAGGGGGTGGGCGCCAGATCCTGCTTGGGGAGGGGGGTTCCGGCGCGCGGCCCCCACCCCACGGAGAACGGGCCGCTGCCATCCCACGGAGAACGGGCCGCTGCCGACCCACTGGGCCCCGGGTCCCTGCGCCCGCCCCCGCTCGCCAAGCACCCACCTTGGCCACTTGCTGCCGGAGCAGGGCGGGCGTGAGCACCACCACCAGGGCCCCGAAGGCGACGCACGCCAGCCCGGCCAGCCCGAAGCCCAGGGCGGCGCGGCGGGGCTTGCAGCAGCCCCCAGCCATGGGGACGGGACGGGACGGGACGGACGGACAGACGCGGAGAGGGGAAGCAGCCGAGCAGCGCGCCACGCCGACCCGCTCCCGCCGCAGCCCGCCTGGAAGAGGAGCCGCCTCCCCGCTCGCCCTCATGTAGGCTCGCCCGCCCTCCGCGCCGCCCCGCGATCGGGCCGGCCCAACCCCGGCCCGGGCGGGGGGAGGCGCCTGGGAGGGCCGGGCGCGC
>JAJKFI010019820.1:0-22630 GCA_029204185.1 Lerista edwardsae | reverse complement strand
AAAGTTATGAAACACACCCACGAGTTATCTGTAGTGTTTTTGGAGAGGCAAAAAGGGGCAGCCACTTCAGGGAACAGATTTTGGACACCATTAAGAGGGGGAGATATATACCTGACTTACAATCTACCAAGCAGCTTACCTACACAAGCCCCACTGAAATAAGGGCAGCTTGTGTTCATTTCAGTGAGGTTTCCACAGAAGAACCTGCTTGAGGTTTGTGCCCCATGTGTCATTTGAATTTTCTATGCTGTGTCCATCTGGACGTGTGTCCTGTCCTGAGAAAACAGCAACCGCTCCTGCTTGATTAAGCCAGGCATCATCGTGTCATCAAAATCAACATTCTTCCCTACTGTGTTCATGACAGGACTCTATCCCAGAGTCACCAGGGAAAGTAAATTCAGAGGGAAGCACCAATCCTTGAGTTTTACTGAGAAATCCTTAATGGCTTCATTGCTTTTGGAGTAACCTGAATACTCTGCGAGCCATCATAAGAGGAAACAGGCAGCCAAATCCTCTCTTGAAGCCCCTGGTATGGTGGCTCCTGCGTTGGGAGGAGTTTGAGAAATTAATCTCCGTCCCAAATTGCAACAGGGCAATACCCAAGATGACATCACTGCTTTGTGTTTGAGGTGTGATGCTCCAAAGAAATCATCATTTCTCTTTTGCAGACTCTTAATACACACAATTCTTGATCTGCTCAGCCTGAAGAACCCAAAGGTTGCTGACAACTTTACTTCATGATTTCTTAGGTTGTCCTAATAAAAGGCATTATCCGACTTTGACTTTTGGATTTCTGGCAGAGCTCTTTGAAAGACAGTCATATACTGCTGCCAGCAGCAGCACAATCCTATGCATATCTACTCAGAAGTGCGTTCCATTATGCTCAGTGGGGCTTACTTCCAGCAAAGTGTGGTTAGGAAGGCAGCCCCAGAATCATTTCTAAACTAGCCATACCTGAAGAAAGGAGCAGGGGGTCCCCATGGTCACATCAAGCGTCACCCTGCCCAGAACCAGCTGGACTTTCCCCGACTTGCGGATCAGCAGCTTTCCCACCTGCCCTTCAGAAAGGTCCCCCAAGGTGCAGATGTTCTCAGCCTCTTTGGCTTCCTGGAAAAAACAAACAATCCTTGGAACTCACAATATTCAAGAACCCCCCTCAAGCCTCAGAACTGAGTACCAGTACGGGGAGGGGGGGAGTTTCTAGGTCTCTTGTATTCTGTGCTTGAAGAAAAAGACATAGCACTCTGCAGTTGATCAACCCACATGGAATTCTGAGACCAAAGTGATGCAAATTCTAAAGATTTATGCTTACCAGAGTTTATTGAACTAGTCAAAGGAATCGTATTTCTGGTCAAGAAGCTGAACAGAGAACCAATGGAGCTCTTTTCCCTGCAAACCTTCCACAGCTAAGCCCTAGCTGACTCACATCACCACACGGGCTAAAAGCTTAGCACACAAAGTTGATGTTCGTTGGAAGCCGAGTTCTGCGCCTTCTGCAGTGTGGTTCTCCTGCACACAGAGCCACGCCATGGCCCTGTATTTTGCAACATGCTCAGCCACGTTGTGCCCAGCATTGCTGTTCCAAAGAGACAGAGTCTGCTCCTACCTGGGTCTTCTCTTGCTTGATCACCATCACCTGCCCATCCTCACTCTGCACCTCAGTCTTGACGGGCTTGGTGTCCTGGGTGGGCGGCTGGCCCGGCAGAGTGTCTGGCAGCTGGAGAAAGAGCAGCTCGTCCTCTTGGCCCAGATTCAGCCTTTGCAGCAGCTCTGCCACAGACACGTCCTGAGGAAAGCGGGGGGGTGCCTTGGCGGGAGCCGGCCTGAGGGCAGGTGGGGGCTCCTCTTCATCACGGGGCTCCTCTTTCACTAGGAACAAGGCACAGTGTTACAATCACAGCGCTGGAAGTGGACAGGACGCCCAGCCCTTGCCCAAGGCAGTCTAAAGGCATCCCATAAGCTCAGGGTCGAACTGGAGCAGGGTACCCTCCTACACAAGCCAGAGAAACAGCAATTACAACATATTACAAGGAGAAAACATGGTGTCCTAGGAGCTAGGACATGGGGAGAAGGAACAGACTTAATCAAAAGCAAAGCCAGGACTAGCTTAGCTAGGTTAAAAACAAGAGAACAGCCCTACTGGATGGCACTTGGAGCTTTCCCCTCCCAGCCCACCATCCTGCCACAGATTGCCCCATAAAAACCACATGAAAGCAAAGCCCTCCCCAGCCGTCTGCCCCCAGAGGCTGATACCAACTTAATCTTAATCACTTCCGCTTACAATGAATAATATACATTTTTTGATCTATTCCAGGGGTTCCCAAACAGTGGGTCACAAGCCAATTTCAGGTGGGTTGTGAAGCACCTAGCGCAGCCATATTGAAAATATGGGAATATGGGATGCTGAAAAGGGGGAGGGCAGTGTGGTGGTTTTGCTTGTGTCAAGGCTATAAGCATACGTTTTTCTCTTTCTGATTCATTTTGTTATTGGAAAGTGCCGGAGGAATCACCCCAACTTATGGTGGCATTCTCAGGAAAGCAGCAGGCTCTGGCATCACAATGACAGCAATTCCAGCCATTACCTCACTTCTGGTAAGTCCCAGACAGACTGTCATTCTAAAAAGTAGGTCCTGGCACTAAAACGTTTGAGAACCACCGACATGCCCTGTAAAAGTATAACAAGGCTGCAACATTTACACCCAAAGAGATCCCCTAGAAAGCACCTTCTCATGGCAGATTTGGACCACCCACCTGTCACTGACGATATGTCTACTTCCATCATCTCCACCTTGGTGCTGGAGCTCAGAGGCTTGATGTCCTCCTGGTCATCACCCTCCTCCTTGAAAAGCCAGCCGGAATGGGCCAGAGGCAGCTGAACTGGCTTGTTCCGGATGTCATTTTTCAAGCCTGGGTCATCAAGGAACTGGCAGGAGAGAAAGGAACATTAGCTCCCTTCCCGATGCTTTGATTTCAAGCAGCACCATGCAGACATACACGCCACGTGCATGCGTCCTGGTTTGGATTCTGTGTAAATAGAACCACTTGTAGCTTCCGACCTCATTTCATAACTCACCAACAGCTGGTTCCTGGCCAGTGCAGAAAACAATATTTAAGCTACTTCTTTAAAAGTGAGACAATGTGTCACGTTAAGACCCCTTTTACCACCAGGTAAGAGGCCACCTCCACCCTAGATTCAGAGAAGGGGAGTGGAAGAGGAAGTGTGGTGAGATACAGCACATCCAACACTCCACAGCAGTGGGCTTCAGCCGCTTTTGTGCCACAACCCCAATACATACATAATGAGGCTGGGGCTCCACCACTGTTCCCACCCCCTCCCGGGACCAAGGAACATTTAGAAACCCTGAGGCCAAATGAGGTGGTTGCCTCAGGCAACAGACTGGTGGGGAACGTCCACCTCCGCCTGTTATGTCCATTTGCCTTCAGTGCTCCTTCTCCCTCGACTGGAAGAAGGCAGTGGAGATGGGGTGGAAGAGGGAGAGTGGAGAGCAAAAGCATCACTTCCTCTCCTCCACACTTCCTTCTTCTGCTCCATCCCCCTATTCCCATAGAGTTATTATACATAGAGAGGGCATGACGTCACATACTTGACGCTTCCGGGTATAACCCCGCCCCTTTCCCCCCCTTCCCGTTTACACTTTTTTTTCCCGCCTTCCTTTTTCTACTGTAATATTTTCAAAATTCCGAACATTAATAGGGTTTCTTTTGGGGGGGGGGTGAGTGTAGAAGTTTAAAAAAATACTCTTAATAGCCTAGAAGTGAAAAAGAACTACTCTCCTATTGACAACTGCTTGTGTTATACATTGAGAGATTTTAATGTAATTTTCCTACATATTTATCTAATTTTTGCCCACCCTCCACTTTTTTTCTTTCCTTCCCGTTCACACTTGATTTTTGGTTGTGTAGATTTCAAAAAATAAGCCTGTCAAAGCAGTGCAATCCGAGTTTACATAGGCAGCAAGGGGCATTTCGTCCGGTATGTTCAGTAATATAATTACACGGAATTAAACCTTGGAATTGCATATTAACTCATAATATGGTTACCACTGATGTTTCTCCACAATCACACGTTGTTATTTTGGTAAGTTTTTACTTCTGGAGTACACAAATAAGCCCTAAACATCATGCGAAAACCCATTGGAAATAATTGGAATGAGGATTGTTTTGGGTATATTTACGTCACCGCTAATCCCGCCCCCTGGATTCACTCGCTGCCCTATCTAGATAATAAGAATGGCCACCCCTTGCCTATTCCAGCGTGTCTCCATGTTTGTCTGCCACTTGGCACGGTCCACCTATGGGAAGTGCCACCAAAAGTAAATGGTGATGGTGCAATCACCAGTCCTTTCCGGCCAGGCACCACGTGACAAGCACCAGGAAGAGGCTCTGGGCAGACAGGAGGGCTCTATCGAGCCTGTGAAGAGCGCACACTGGAGCTCTGCCCGCCAACCAAGCCTCCTCCTGCTGCTGCTTGCTGCGTCTCGCTGCCGGGGTCTGGGGGTCCCGCGGGTTCCACCGGACACCCCCTCCAGCACCACTGCTCGAGAACTCCGCCCCATTCCAATCCAAGAGGAGCAGAAGCCGGCCCATCAGCAGGAAGGGGAGGCAGCACCCGGGATACTGCCCCAGGAACCAGGATGTTTCGGATCAGCCGGGCTGGGGGCAAACAGCGGCAGGTGAGGAACAACCGAGCATTCATCGTACACACCACAAGGCTGGAACAGGCCAGCCCTGAGATTTACCAGCTAGCACAGGTGTGCCACCGTGCCTGCGAGGGATCCTTCCCACAGAACCCCCCCCCCCCCGGATACGGAAACTGCGGACACAGGGGATGCTGCGTACACACTGTCGCTGCCCCCGAGCCCATCCCATTGCCTTCGTTTTTGTATAGTTGTGCCGCAAGTGCTGGCAAGTACCTCCCCGCTGCACTCGGAGCCGTCGCTCCCGGGTTCTGCTCCGTACTCCACCATCTTGACCTTTGCGAAAGAGGCAAACGCCGTCCCTGCTGAGCCGGTGAGCTGAAGCAGCGCCGGCAGACCCACTTCTTGTTGAGCAAACGCAGCAGGGAAACGGCAGGTACTGGGCCAAAAAATGTGCCTCTCCTTCTCGGCAGAAGCCCCTGGTGCCGTGGACTGCCAGAGGAAGGAGGCCGGCCAGCCACAGGGCACCCTCTTTCTCAGTGTTACCCCAGCTTCTGCAAAGGAGTGTTTGACACGTTACCCACTTCTACAAACGAGACTGGGGATCCATAAAAGCCACAATCACCAGCCAAAACCTAACCTGTTTTATTTTGTGAGCCTTCTGCACTTCAACACCTATGTGAGCCTGACAGGGCTCCTTAGGAAGTGAATCTCACAAACTGAGGGCCTTTCTTGAGACTTAGCCTGTACTGGGACGAAAGCTTCCAGTGTACCTGGGAAGTACCACTTCTAGCTACATGCATGCTGTGATGTTCTTCCGTGCAGAAGAAAAATCCCCTTGCCTTGTAAACTAGCATATCAGGGAGGACCATTCCAGTTTAGCCTCCTTGATGATTGGCTAATTTTCTATATGGAGGAAACATTTTTGTACAGAAACCTACAAAACTGTGTAATTCCATTACACAAACTCCTACCTGCAGTAGGAAGTGGTATACAACAGAGACAGTTGCTCCAAATGGAACCACTCTCAAACACTCACATCGTCCTTCTCCAGCATGCGCAGGATCTGCTTTGTCTCCTCGTCCGTCTCTCTCTTCTCCTTCTTTATGTTGATGATGTGAGATGGTCCAAAGTCAGACATGTCCACAGTCTTATCCCAGGAGCCTGCAGGCAAAGGGAGAATGGCACAGCCATCAGAAGCAGGCTCCTCCAACTGCAAGCGTTACTCAGCTTTGACGGTTTGAGCTTCCACAGTTGAGCTGCCTGGAAGGGGGAACCCCAGCATTTCTTGAAAACAAGGCCAAAGATCTTCAGTTTTTCAAAGCCACTGGCACGTTTTTATGGGAAAAGCAGAGAGAAGACTGAAAAAGCAGGAATTAGGAATATGAGAAAGGTGGGTAGACCCTGGAAGTTACAGTGCTTGCGGGGTTTGTTTTGGCAAGATCCTTGGGAGCTGCCAGTGTGACTGGAGTGTTCTAGTCAGGCCCAGGAGGGGGTCTGAAAACTACCAGTTATTGTGAAAAAGGTCTTCCGGGGCCGCCTGAGGCTCATACCACACCCTGAACGCAGGTGTCGGTCCCCACCTGCAGGCTCCTTTATCCATGGTTTTTGGCATCCATGGGGGTTCCAGGAACAGAACCCCCACGGATGTCAAGGGCTAAATGTATACAAATTTCAACTCTCATCACTTTACTTTCAGCCATTTTGTGCTACAACCACATTTTAAATTTTGTCCACGTGCTTTCCTTTTTCGTCCAATTTCGTCCAGTCTTCCACAACATTCATAAACATTCCTATGTTTTTTTTTATTTAGGTTTCCCATACATTCACACATGTTATATAATTAGCCATTTATGTTTTTCACCAGCCAAAACAAAATTTGCAAGCTCAATAAGGGGATGCTTTGACATTCATCCGTTTTTGACTTTTATCTGTGCTCTGGATCCCAACCAGACAAAAGTGCAAAGGGGTTGCTACGTGACCAGCATTTTGATGCTGGACTATCAGGAAGGTGGACAACTGGATGCCAAATTATGTACTGGATTTTTTGCCTGGTTCCTTGGCAACAACTTGTTTCATAAGGTCAGATCATTCCATGCATACTGCACAGATTATTATCAGCTGCTCTGATTGAGGTTTAGTTAACTGTCAGGGTGACTCACTGATCTCATGCCGTAATGCTGTTGCTGTTTATTTTTATGGAACTTGGATGGTTATACCGAGTCATGTACCTAGTTTTAATACCATGCTGATGAGTTACAGTGAGACAACGAACATTGCTTTGATTGAGGCAAGTTGTGATTTCCTGAAGCACAGGAATGTCACGATGTCACCTGCCTTTGCATCAACATCAATCCATTTGCTATCAGGGAAGTCATTGCTAAAGACTCCAGCTGTGCAGCAGCCTCATAGCTGATACTCCCTCTTCCCCCCACACACAGAGCTTGGGCCTTTTGCTACTATTTCAAAATTGGGGGGTTGCAAGGCTAAAAAAGGGGCAAACAATTTGAAATGGACAACAACTTTAAGAGTGACATCCTCAAACCCAAAACACACCAATCACTGCATGAAAAACTGCCCCTTTGAAAGGGCAAATGGCAACTCTGAATACTGGAGAAATCTGATACAGCTGCCATATTACGATGGACACCTGCTGTTGTAACCCTGCACCCTTGAGCCTGAAGCTTGGAGAACTGGCCGCTTTTGGTAGCATAGACTTTTCTCCTGGTTTTTTATATTACACAGCTATTATGCAGACAGCACAAATATAACAGATAGCTGGTCATGTAAATGAACCACATGCCTTTCTTTTTCATCATTTCTGCCGGCCCTTGCTCAAAGATAGAGTGGGACTGGATGACTTCCGGTCTGCCTCTGCCTCGCCCATGGCCATCTCTCTGCCGTTCTCGATCACGCTCTTTTTTCTCCTTCTTGATGGAAACATCCTCCTTTGGCCTAAAATTAAGGACAGACCAAAGTGAGCTACAGTGAGGTCAAAGCCAGCCACACTGAGGTGAGCCACACTCACACAGTGAGTTACCAATCCTTCCTATCCAAGAGGTGCTTGAATGCACCCAGGAGATCCTCCGGTCACTTCAACATCAGCTACTTCAAGGTGTCACAAGTTTGCTTCATGTACAAGAGCCAATTCAAACATGCAGGAATTACATGTTGTACAGTCCTTTCCCGATTGCATTTCTTCAGACAGCAGGAGGCAGGGGATGCATATTTCAACATTGTTCATGTCACTGAACATTATACTTCTGTGCATATAGAAGCCGGCATGTCGGGGAAATGGCTGGGCTTAAGCCCTCTCGCTGTGTGTCCAGAGCTTTAAGAGGTTCCCTCCCACCTACACACAGGGCTCACCAGATCTACTGCGAACTGTTGCCCTTGATGCCAAGCAAGCCACATGCTTTGCATTACACTGAACTCCTTCCCACCGTCTGCAATCTTTGCAAGCTATTCAGGCACTTCATTCACACAACCACAAAGGCAGGATTGACAGGTCACTTACTCTTCTTTGATCTTCCTGCTAATTATGTTAGGGGCAAAGGTTTTCTGAAACAAAAACAGAACAAAATGCAAAGGAATTACCAACTTAAAAGAAATACTAGAGGTTCATTTTCTGATATTATGTTTATGAAATTTCACACAGGCTATTGTAGCATTGTAGATTCTGACCTCCAATATAGATTCTCAGTTGGGGCGGGAGAGAGGAGCATCACCAGATTTTAGCGTGCATAATCATACATTTGTATTTTAAAAGGGAAATAATGCACCATGTGTCTGGGCTGTTGTGGCTGCCAGAGCCATGTGGCTTTCAGTGATGTCTGCACTCACTCCCCACTCCCACCCCCCGCTCCCTCTGTGACACTCTGAAATCAGCACTGCTGCAAGAAGACTGCATGGCAAGGGGACAGTGTTGTGGACTGTTTGCTCTTGTCCTCCGAGTCCACCATGACCAATACCCCAGCAGCCAGCTCCTCTGCTGTGACTGGCACATGCCAGCCAATTGGGCATCCAAGCCCACTTGACCAGGTTAGAGGGCAGGACAAGAGGCCCAGGGGGTTGTAGACTATCCAACAGGGTGAGACGTAACTGAACCTAAATTCCTTTAAGTAAATTCTTCTAGGATTGTTCCTCTGCAAAAGTACTGAGTGGGCTGTCTGGAAGGCAGGGACCAAGCGCACTGCTACAGGGGAAGGGAAGGGAAGGAAGAATAGGCAGACATGGAACCTGAACTGGTGAATGAATATTCCGCAAAAATTTATCATGGTACAGGGTTTCAGGAGGAACAGAGCTGTTTGACCAGTGGAATGAGAACTACTAAAGGCACTTCACAGCACGGAAAGCAGTACTTTGCTCCATGACCTGGTGACTGCGCGGCACTGCTGCATTTGGCCCAAGCCTACTGGAAGTGGAGGGGGCTGAAGTGCAGCACTAGCAGCAAAGGACTTCAAAAACTGCACTGGCTGGGGGGAAAACTGATTGGGAGGCAGCAGCAATTGGAGATGTCCCTTCTTCCCTGCAGAAACAGCTGGGACTCGAATTGCCCGTTCCTGTGCACAGCAGCCATTTCTGGCCATGGCAGTGCTCATTAACGAAGAACTTGCATAATAAAGGCTGGAAGATGTTAGTATGGATGGACAAGGATTGCCCAACAGCGAGATGCTGGACATAAAGAAACAGAAGTTGCCTGCTGGCATGAGGGTCTCTCCTTGTAGTATGGGAACCATGTAGAGTGGACTCTCAGTATCCACAGGCGAACCATTCCAGGACCCCACATGGATACCAAATTCCGCGCATAATGAAGTCTGTGGGTGGGGCGGCACCCCAATTATTTACCTGGGGGTTGCGCCTGGCCCTCCGGAGGTCACACACAGCCTCCTCGGAAGCATCCCAGATGCAACTGAAAGGCACTTCTGGTTTGCACTGAAACTGCCTTCCAGTCGCGTCTGGGAGGACATGGGAGGGTCTTGGTCCGTGGATGAGGAGAGCCACGGTACGAACAGGGGCAACGCAAATGGACACTTCACCAAGGGACTCCTTCTGTTTGGTTTCTGATCACACACTTCCGTTGGCGCTATGATTTACTGAAGCAGGTCTCGAGCACTGCATAAACTGTAATAAGAAAACAAGGTTCCTGTTGATTTCCCAGGCAGACATTTAATTAAGTCCTGCATCTAGAACAGTATTTAAATATCGGGCCTGTCAGGTGCTTGGGATTCTTTTAGCCTTGCAATGCCTTCTCCTTGCTTTAATGCAGCAAAACAGGTCTTCCTAGTGGGTTTGTCATTTGTAGAAGGACCAAAACAGAGAAAAATGAAAATTAACTGCCAGCCATTCCAGAATATGGGATTGAACAAACGTATCACAAACAGGGATGGCAAAGTGGAAGGAAAGCTCAACACAAAACTGGTTTGGCTGCATTGCAGGCTCAGAAGATACACAGTACTGGTGCAGGGCCTAATCCAATGCAACTCTTAAGAAGGCATGAAAGCCACCATATCCTTCACACTCATGACAGTAGAAAAAAAGAATTATGAGTTGAGATTCAACTCAACAGGAATCTCAACAGGAATCAAACAGGATACAGGAATCATTGACTTGAATTACTTGAAAAGGATCTTTTCCCAGTGTATTCAAATCAAAAGTAGTAAAACGAACAACACACACACACACACACACACACACACACAATTGCTACCAGAGGGAAAGAATCTCCAGGAAACATCTTGATATCTAATGAATCAGTTCAGCAGTTAACACACTTAATCCATTTTGTATGAAAGCTATTAATGTGTGCAATGCCTTTACAGGTGGGTGTAATCACATCAACAAGCCGTTCATAGTTAGGTTTTAGTCAGGCTTTGATTACTTCTAATTCTTCTAATCAATTTGATTAATTCATTATCAATTCTGGTCTCTCTGTCATTGTTAATGTGTTTGCTATTAATCTTCGATCAGAGTTTTTCCAACCAGTGAATCTAGTATCACTACTGGTATGTCACAGTGTGGCAGGGCACACATGGCTTCCCTGTTATGGTGACCTGCCTGGCCTAATCCCACTGAAAGTGGAGATGACTGGGATGGTGGTGCACCAGTGGGTTAGATGTAGCTGTGCACCCACTTGGTCCTTCAAAAGCATCTCCATTAGGGGAAGAAGGATGCAGAGCACAGACCTACCTGTGAAACAGGCTGCCCAGCCCTGCAAACAGCTTCAGTCTCTTGCGACAGGAATGGTACTTACAGAAACAGCGCATGCAGAGGGTGGTATTGGCAATAAATAAAATAAGTCAAACTGCTAGACCGTCAGATTGAATTAAATACACCAGATTCACCTCCATTAGAACTGGTCTGTCAAAAACCAATAGTAACTTATTTTCAAATTGCTTTAATTCCCAAGTCTCCACACCTGCACTGTTAATCCATCTGCCACAGAGACCTCAGTGTGTTGCAGAGGATTCTGGGACATGGTCCATGGTGCATGGACTTTAATACTCCTTTAATGCTGGGCATTATCTAGGCCTGTTGAGCCTCAACTGTGAATTAAAATGTGCACCCTTGAACACAACCAACATCCCCTTGCAGCTATGCACCACCAAGTAAGACTGGTAGTGGTGGGAAACAATTCTTCATGAATAAGCAACCACAAGGTTCTCTGCTATATAGTTTGAAAGCTCCAAGACCAACCACGGATAACCTGTGTTTGGAAACTCACAATCCCAATGTCTGTTATCAGTCTTTGATACAACTTACTATCCTAGATGTTAAGTTTGATCGATACCAGGGGTTCTTTTTCATCTCATGACGCACTCAGAAGGTACTAAAAATGTTGAGGCACACCATGTAGCCAAAAGGGGGCTCACATCCCCATTGAGCCTAATAATAAATGTAAAAGGTGAAGGTTTCCTCATGACCGAATGGTCTAGTTGTGACTGACTGTAGGGGGCAGTGCTCATCTCCGTTTCTAAGCCAAAGAGCCAGCGTTTGTCCGAGGACAAGCTTCCGTGGTCATGTGGCCGGCATGACTATATTCCGTAGCGCACGGAACACTGTTACCTTCCCACCGAAGTGGTCCCTATTTATCTACTCGTATTTTTACGTGCTTTCAAACTGCTAGGTTGGCAGGAGCTGGGACAAGTGACGGGAGCTCACACCATCGGGCGGTCTTGAACTGCCAACCTTCCGGTCAGCAAGTTCAGCAACAGCGGTTTAACCCGCAGCACCACCATGTCCCCCGCACCTGCGGTTAATAATAAATTACCTTCCCCCAAATTCCTGCGGCACACCTGTGGACCACTCACAGCACACCAATGTGCTGTGGCACAGTGGTTGAAAATGGCTGCCTTAGGGTGTTGCAGCACATTCACAGGGACACCACAGATGTCCCCGGTGGCCTCTCCTACCTATTCTCCAGGGCAATGCCATCTTGGATCTTATGAAATCATGCAAGATTTGGGCACCACCATCTTGGATCTCGTAAGATTTTATGAGATCCATGATGGTGGCACCCAGCTGAGCTCAGAAGAAGAGGCTGCAGAGCTGTTGTGACCCTGGTAGGTTTGGGAACCACTGAATCAAAAAACATTCCTCATATCCAACTATGACATAAATGCAACATCACTCTTTAGCATACTTCTGATATATAAGAACGCAAGTTGCATCACAGTGGTATCATATTTACCAATGGTCAACGAAGACCAGAAATTCTGATATTATCTAAAATCAGATATTAGAGATATTAATTGAGAGAAGCATCTCCTCTCCCACGGTTAGAGTGATCCTCACATCATCTAATCTCCAATCTAAATTTCTGGCAATCTGTACACATATCTGTGCACGATAAAGGACAAGAACGGCAAGGAACTAAGAGAAGCAGATGAGATTAAGAAGAGGTTGGCAAGAATACACAGAGGAACTATATAAGGCAGATCTAAATGTTCCTGATAACCGCAATGGTGAGGTCACTGAACTTGAACCTGACATCCTGGAGTGTGAACCTGGGCTTTAGGAAGCATCACTAACAACAAAGCTAGTGGAGGTGACAGCATTCCAGCTGAGTTACTCAAAATCTTAAAAGATGATGCTGTCAAAGTGCTGCACTCCATATGCCAGCAAAGGTCAGTTTAGATTCCAATCCCAAAGAAGGGCAATGCCAAAGATTGTTCCAACTACCGCACCATTGCACTCATTTCACATGCTAGCAAAGTGATGCTCAAAATCCTACAAGCTAGGCTTCAGCAGTATTTGAATCGAGAACTACCGGATGTACAAGCTGGTTTCCGAAGAGGCAGAGGAACTAGAGATCAAATTGCCAACATTCGCTGGATCATGGAGAAAGCAAGAGAGTTCCAGAAAAACATCTACCTCTGCTTCATTGACTACGCTAAAGCCTTTGATTGTGTGGATCACAACAAATTGTGGCAAGTTCTTGAAGAGATGGGAGTACCAGACCACCCTACCTGTCTTCTGAGAAACCTGTATGTGGGTGAGGAAGCAACAGTTAGAACCGGACATGGAACAATATGATTGGTTTAAAATTGGGAAAGGAGAACAACAAAGCTATATACTGCCACCCTGCTTATTTAACTTATATGCAGAGTACATCATGAGGAAGTCAGGGCTGGATGATTCACAAGCTGGAATCAAGATTGCTGGGAGAAATATCAACAACCTCAGATACACAGACAATACCACTCTACTGGCAGAAAGTGAGGGAGACTTAAAGAACCTTCTGATGAGAGTGAAAGAGGAAAGTGCCAAAATTGGCTTGAAGCGCAACATTAAAAAAACTAAGATCATGGCAACCACCCCCCATCACTTCCTGGCAAATAGAAGGGGAAGAAATGGAAGCAGTGTCAGAGTTTATTTTCCTGGGCTCCAAGATCACCGCAGATGGTGATTGCAGCCATGAAATTAAAAGACGTTTATTTCTTGGGAGGAAAGCTATGGCGAACCTAGACAACTTAATAAAAAGCCAAGACATCACCTTGCCAACAAAGGTTCGCATAGTCAAGGCGATGGTTTTCCCAGTAGCAATGTATGGCTGTGAGAGCTGGACCATAAGAAAGGCAGAGCACCGAAGAATAGATGCTTTCGAATTATGGTGTTGGAGAAGACTCTTGAGAGTCCCCTGGACTGCAAGGAGATCCAATCGGTCAATCCTCCAGGAAGTCAAGCCTGATTGCTCCCTGGAAGGATAAATCCTGAAGCTGAAGCTCAAATACTTTGGCCACCTCATGTGAAGAGAGGACTTTAGAAAACACCGTCATGCTGGGAAAGATCGAAGGCAAAAGGAGAAGGGGGCAGCAGTGGATGAGATTGTTAGATAGTGTCACTGAAGCAATGAACATGAAATTGGGCGAACTCTGGAAGCTAGTGGAGGACAGGGAGGCCTGGCGTGCTGCGGTCCATTTGGTTGCGAAGAGCCAAACACAGGGTGGATAAAAATAGATGATTTTTAAAATAATAATAATAATAATAATAATAATAATAATAATAATAATAATAGGATTTTTTATTTAAATCGGATTTTTTTATTTTTATCAAATTTATTTTAATAAAATGCTTTTGGAGTAAAAATCTATCTAAAGATAATTTTCTATTTAAGATACATTAATAATTTAGTTTATTCAGCATGAAATGGGGCTTAGTTATGTAGCATGAGGCTGTACATTCTGCAGTATTTACATTTGTGGTAAACTCATTCAGTGAATCCAAGCTCTGCAAGCTGAGATAACATGCACTGCACTGATGCATTCACACAATTTCACAGTAACCATGAGATAAATCATAAAAACAAAACATGTTTAAGCAAATACAAGAATATGTAATATAATGTTATTGTTTTAATTAAATAAAAGAATTTGAGTAGTTTTCCAACTATGTGTGATTAACCTATTAACCTAAAATCGGTTCTGATATCGCTGTTTTACTAACCTGACAGCTTATTATTCTAAATAGGAAACCTTCATTTTGTTTGCAAATAATATTAAAGATTCTAACTACCAGCAAGAATGAGTCCTGTCGTTTCAGACCCATCATGGCAGCGCCTGTTAGCGGGCATCCACTCACCTGCTGCCCGCCATGTCCCTCACCTTGTTGCGTCACTGCCGCATCACCAGCCTCAACATTAAAGTGAATGGGACTGTTGGGTCAGAGGAAGAGCCGCTGCGGGACAGAGGTGACAGTTGCTCTTTAAAAATTATGATTCAAATCAAGTTGATTTAAATCAAGCCTTTTTACTAGTGACTTAAATCATGATTTAAATCGACTTGACTTTAAATCAAATCCACCCTGGTTGGACACGACTTAGCGACTAACAACAAGACCACCACACGCCTAGGATTGTGCTCACAGCAATTCATTAAAAAAATAGAAACTTACCTTTTTTACTCCACCAAGGGTAAGATCTCGAGAGCGAATGGAGGGCAGACGGCCTGGGCTGATTGGAGCATTGGGTCTCCTCCCTATCAGTCCTCGTGCAGCATTGAATGTGGTCCGGGCACCACTGGGGTTGCCAGGATCGTTGCCTGAACTCCCTTCCGACATCTTCAATTATCTGCAAATAGAGGACAGGATGACAAAAAAAAACCCACCAAGATTAGGCGCCCTATTTTTTTACGTGCCAGATCACATTACGTTGTAAAGCAGATATTCCCCTTCTTTGAACAATGCAGAATTTTGACCAGAGGGATTAGGGGCCAATCCTGTCCCTCTTCCCAGCATTGATGCAGCTGTTCCAATGGGGCATATGCTGCATCCAGCAGTGGGATGTTTTCTGCTGCTGCTGTTCTCCCCCCCACCCCCCCACCCCCCCGCAAGTCGGTCATGGACAGATAGTGGGGTTGGGTGAAGGCTGCGTCTAACTAAGCCTCTCAAGCCTTGGCTATTCATTAGGGCTGCCTAATGATAAGAAATTGATTGTTTTATTGCAAATAAATATATTACTGTATTTCCTTCTAGAGCCCCCTTTTTTAAAAGCCTTGAAAAGCTAGGTAGGTCCTGATACAGTGTCATTTAAAAAGTGGGTCCTGGCACTAAAGGGCTGGGAACCACTGCTCCAGTTCCAACAGGATTTTTGTGTGGCAGGGCACACGCAGGCATGCACAGCTTGAACAACAGACAGGATCTAGATGAGAAGATCCCCCTGGACTTTGGCTTTGGAGGGTTTATTCTGATCAGGCTTCAACCCAGTGTGCAGTGGTGATGAAGGTGGCCAAGTCCATGCTCAGGATTATTAAAAAGGGGATTGAGAATAAAACAGACAATATTATAATGCCATTGGAGAGAGGCAGCCAAAGGTGAGAACCACACTGTGAAGGCGACATCTGGGCCCGAGGATTGGCAGATCACAAGAATACTGTAGATTTGTAAAAACCCCATTGAAAAAAATGGTGGTTTAGACTAGCCTGCTCATGTAAGCCGCCTTGGGCATTTGCTTCGGCATGGGAAAGGCGGGGTATAAATTCTTCAAATAATCAAATAAATAAATAAATAAATAAAATTGTACAAATCAATGTACAATGGCTATGTATTTGGAGTATTGCATACAGTTCTGGCTTCCACATCTCAAAAAGGACATAGGGGAATTAGAAAAAGTACCGAAGAGAGCGACCAAAATGATTACTAGGCTGGGGCACCTCCCTTATGAGGAAAGGCTTTTGGGGCTCTTCAGTCTAGAAAAAAGGGGTGCCTGAGGAGGACATGATTGAGATGTACAAAAGTATGCAGGGAGTAGATAGAAGGATGCTCTTTTCTCTCTCATACAACATTAGAACTAGGGGACATCCATTAAAATTGAGCCTCAGGAGAGTTACAACAGACAAAAGAATATATTTGTGTACCCAGCATTTAATTAGTCTGTGGAGCTCCTTGCCATAGGATGTAGTGATGGCATCTGGTCTAGACGCCTTTAAAAGGGAATTGGACAGATTTATGGAGGAAAACTCCATCACAGACTACAAGCTATGATGGGTATGTCCAATCGGAGATTAGCTGGTCACTTGTTATGCCGGCCAGGCAGGAATTTTTTGCTGTCATCCAAATTTGCTATGGATGCCAGTTTTTTTGGCCTACCCCAGACTGATGAGGGAGGGATGGTGTGTACAATAGGTTTCATGACTTAAAAACTGGCCACTTGTGCTTAATAAGTTAACCCCCAACTTCAGTCTGGTGTGTTCCTTGGGGTGATGCAAGGGTAATAGGCTACCTTAGAATGCCAGATGCTGGGGAACAGCAGCAGAATACAGGCATCTTGCTAATGTGTGCTCCCTGAGGCGTCTGGTAGGCCACTGTGAGATACAGGGAGCTGCACTGGATGGACCCTTGCCTGAACCAGTGGAGCTCTTTTTTATGTAAGCTTCAGTGGTTCTCCCCACCAGCCCCATTACTTAGCACTCTTTGTCTTGCCTCACCTCCTCTTCCCCTGATTTTTCAAAACTCAGCCATGGCATTACAGTGCCACTCTCTGCTCCCTCGCCTTCCAAATGACCCGGAAAGAAAGATGGGCCAAATATCACAGCAGCAATTCACAGCAGCAATTGGCCACCAACAGGCAGGTAAAAAAGAGGAACCATGGCTGGTCACTTGCCCACTCTTCTTGCCTTTTGGGAAACAGAAATGGGTCCCAGCTCTTGACGAGCTGAAAACCAATACCCTACGTCAGCAATTCCCAATCTGTGGGTCAGGAGCCAATTTCAGATGGGTTGCAAAGCACCTCAGCAGCCATCTTGAAAAAATGGGAAAGTGGGATGCTGGAAAGGGGGAGGGCTGTGTGGTTGTTTTGCTTGTGTCCCGGTTGTAGATAGACTATTCTTTCTGATTCACTTTGCTATTGGAAAATGGCTGAGAAATAACCAAACTCATTGCTGCATTCTTAAGAAAGCAGCAAGTTCTGGCGTCACAATGACAGCACTTCCAGCCGTGACATCACTTCTGGTGGGTCCTGCACAGACTGTCATTCTAAAAAGTGGGTCCTGATGCTAAAACGTTTGAGAATGACTGCCCTATCTCAAATCTCATCTTGGCCATTAATTTACTCAACGGCCTTGGGTAAAGTACTCTCAGATTCAGCCCTTCAAATAAATGGTAAGGCTGAAATAACAATCTGGCCCATTTTATCAACTTGTACAATCTCCGTAATTCTTGTAACATCTAAAGCGTTTGGAGCATTTATATTGAAGAGATGTTGATCAGGGCCAGCTTGAAATGCCAAAGCGTGCTCACATAGGAGTTTCCTAAGCTTCTGACTGGGAATTCAAGAACAAGCAGCAAAGGAACTGTTCCTCAGCGGGAACTGCATGGATTCCCTTGGTTCAGCGTAGCTACTATAGGAAGATCAATGCCTGGGTTTCAAGGGCATGAAACAAGAGGCTCACAACTTGCAGGAAGATCCCCAAGCAGACATGTAGCAAACACATTAAATGACCTGTACACAGGGACAGTTATACAGTTGTCCCCAATAACTGGACAAGCGGCATTTTTTCAAGTGGTGCTCCTCTTATATTTAGCAGGGAGAGTTTGCTGGTGTTTGTCTTTTTAGATTGTGAAGGCTTTTGGGACAGGGAGTCATTTTATTATTTGATTGTGTCTGCAAACCATTTTGTAAACATTTTGTTGAAAAACCATATGCACTGTTATTAATATTAATAACATTATCAAGGTTCTATCACATGCCAGAAAAGAAATTTCTACAGAGGTTTTTTTTAAGTGGCTCCCAGTCAGTTCCATGGGGCACAGGAAACAGGCTGGAGTCTGTGATGCAGCTGGTATGAGGGTGGTGGTGTGGAAACCTGGTGGGGGTGAGTTTCTCCCCATACCAGGCATCAGGATTAGGAGGCAGATTTAGCTTTCATCCCAGTGGCCTCATTTCATTATGTACTCCCACATTCATGAAATGGATGCCATTCGTTCCTACTCAGAAAAGTAAAATACCATCCTTGTAGACACGGTTGTGGTGAGAGAAAATCTGCATTTTCATCCTCAACATGGGAAGGTGGTCTCCTGGGTTTTCAAAAATACCTGGTCAGCAAATTTGACCACTCCAAAGGAGAGCCTGGAGAGTTTCTGACCGGTCAGGTACACAGCCTGGAGCATCACAGAGTGGAATCAATATAATTTTAAAAAAAACAGACTCAAAATTAGCACATGGTTTAGCCATCAAAACACCGGAGATCAACCCTACCAGACGAAATATATCAGTTGCCTGCCATGCAGAGGCGTTTCTACAGGGATGGCAAAGCTCTAAGTTTTGCAAGATGTCTTACCCTGTCATGTAAATCCCACCTCTCCCTTGCTGCTGTAGCCAGTAAGCAATGCCACGATTGGCTAAAACGGTGCAGGAGAGGAGTGATTTCCACTGCAAGGTAAGGCTTCTTGCAAAACGTAGAGCTTTGCCATCCCTGTAGAAACGCCACTGCTGCCATGCCTGCCCTCCCTGACCAAGCACCTTGAAGGAGGCGTCGTGCATATCTGTGTGCCAAGGGCACAGACGCACGCGTGCGCACGCAGCAAGGAATCCTTGGAATATGCAGCAGTAGCAACCTTCTTCTTGTGCAAAACTCATCCTGATGAGCAGAAAGCGCCGGTTTCAAAGCACCGACCTCATCAGCAGCCCTAATGGGCCTAGCCAGGCTGCCCCCTCTGCACAGTGACCAGGGAGGAAGGCCCGTGGAAATTGCACCCAAGGAAGCAGCCGAGGAGGACAGCGGCCCCCGGGGCACCCCCAGCACAGCAAGCCGCAGGCGCCGGGGATGGCCCCCGCCGCACTCAATAAGGAGCAGCCTAAGCGACGCAGCCCCCACCCCCGCCGCCCAGGGCGCGTCCCGCCCCGCCCGCCCGCTCCTCGGAGGCGTTTTCCGCACCAGGCCATGGGGGGGGGGGCTTGGCAACGACCCCCCCCCACGGGGCACTGCGGGGGTTGCCATGACTTCGGATAGGAGGGCGCCCCCAACACCGCACCACGGCCCCAAGGGAGAGCCCCCACACGGCGAGCGCCCCTCATTACCCGACGCGCCTTCGGGCTCCAGCCCCAGCAGACCGCGCACCCAGCCGGCCCTCTCCGCAGCCGAGGACCAGGTCTGCAGCCAACACGCATGCGCGCGCCATCTTAAAACCGGGCACTCCGTCCCGACGTCACGCCACGTTTCTAGTTTTGTAAGGGCACATCCGGGGGGAAGCGAATGGATCAAGAAGGTTAGATTAACCTTCTTGGAATGGATAGGCCATGACGTCACAGACTTGAAGCCATGGGTCTATCTCAGATCATTGCCGCGAAGGAGGATTGCCGCTGCGGCGTCACGAACAAAAATCTCCCTGCCCGTGTGGTAAAGTTAATCCCAACGTCTCTAATCATGCCTGCGTGTTCTGCACACGGGTGCGCGAATCGCTGGACGAAAAATGGGATTACTTTGCACAGGTACTTAAAATCATTGTGATTCGTTGCTACAGAAAAATATCACTTCATAAAGTATGCAGCCCTTCACAAACTGAAGTAGATATGAGGAAATAAAATAAAAATAAATTCCCCCCTCCTTTTTCCCCCCTTCCCGTTTACACTCCCCCCCCCCCGCCTTCCATTTTCTACGGTAATATTTTTGAAATTCCGAACATTAACAGAATTTGTTTTATGGGGGGGGGGTGAGTGTAGAAGTTTAAAAAAATACACTTAATAGCCTAGAAGTGAAAAAGAATTACTCTCATATTGACAACTGCTTGTGTTATACATTGAGAGATTTTAATGTAATTTCCCTACATATTTATCTGATTGTTGCCCACCCTCCCCCTTTTTTTCTTTCCTTCCCGTTCACACTTTATTCCTGCTTGTGTAGATTTCAAAAAAATAAGTCTGTCAAAACTGTGCAATCCGAGTTTACATAGGCAGCAAGCGGCATTTCGTCCGGTATGTTCAGTAATATAATTACGCGGAATTAAACCTTGGAATTGCATATTAACTCATAATATGGTTACCACTGATGTTTGTCCACGATCACACGTTGTTGTTTTCGTGAGTTTTTACCTCAGGAGTAAACTATTAAGTCCGAAACATCATGCGAAATAAAAACCCATTTGAAATAATTGGAATGAGGATTGTTTTGGGTGTATTTACGTCACCGCTAACCCCGCCCACTAGCTTCAGTCTCTGCCTATGCAAATAACAACCCGGGCCGGGGGTTGAATAACTCCATGGTTGAAGCGAATACGCCATTTTTGTCAGGAGCAACGCAAGTAGGTTAGATAGATTAACCTTGGAGGAAAAATAGCCTATACTGAGATTAACCTATACTGATCTAACCTCCTTGGAGCAACGGCGCTCCTTTGCTCTGTGGCGGGGGCGGGCGTCCTTCAAAGCGAGACGGCGACTCCGCCATTTTTGTCAGGGGCAGTTTGACTTTCGCGGCGCCTGCGCGGGAGAATAATGGGGACAATTAATAGGCTGTTTGCCCCGAGGCCGTGAAAGCGAAGTGAGAGCTGTGTAAGTCCTGACCAGCCGCTGCCGGCAGCTCCGGAGGCTTCGCGAGCGAGGCTGGCGAGCGCCGCCTCCAGGAACAGCCTCCCAGCACCGCCGGGCGCGTCTCCTCGGCAGCAGGCCGTGGTGCCCGCCGGGCTCACTCCCAGGACAGCGGCTGGCCTGCGCGGCCTCCTGGGGCGACGCGGCATCTGTGCTTTGGGGCCTATCTAACCTCCTTGGCCTATCTCCATGGATGGAGGGCTGGGAGGTGACGTCACTTCCGGGGGCATCACTTCGCACCTCCGCACCTGGCTGCGCTCTCACGCGCTCCGCCAGCGCCCCTCCGCCTCTCCAGCTGCGCTGGTCGTGACTCCGAGGGTGGAATCCTCGCCCGCGGGAAAAGCGGCAGCTGCTGTTGCCAGCTGCAGGGGGCTTGGGGCAGACTCCAGGCGCTTAGTGGTGGGCTTGGGCTTTCTCTGCTAAGAACGTAAGAAGAGCCCCGCTGGATCAGGCCAAAGGCCCATCTAGTCCAGCTTCCTGTATCTCAGTGTCCCACCAGGTGCCCCAGGGAGGCACGAGACAACAAGACGCTTGCATCCTGTGGCCACTCCCTTCCACCTGGCATTCTGAGGTAGCCTACTATTAATGTAAGGAGGTTGCACCACCCATCATGGCATATAGCCCACGATGGACTTTTCTTCCAGAAATCTGTCCAATCCCCTTTTAAAGGCATCTAGACCAGATGCCATCACCACCTCCTCTGGCAAAGAGTTCCACAGATTAATTACCCGTTGGGTAAAAAAGTATTTCCCTTTAGCTGTTTTAACTCTCCCAACAGTCATTTTTAGCAGATGCCCCCTGGTTCTGGTGTTGTGAGAGAGGGAAAAGAACATCCCTCTATCTCTATCCCTTCCATGCATAATGTATGTCTCAATCATGTCCCCCCCTCAGGCCCCTTTTTTCCAGACTGAAGAGCCCCAAATGCTGCAGTCTTTCTTCATAAGGGAGGTGCCCCAGTCCCGTAATCATTTTGGTCGCTCTAACCTTTTCTAGTTCCACTATGTCCTTTTTGAGATGTGGCAATCAGAACTGTATGCAATACTCCAGATGTGGCCTTACCATGAATTTGTACAATGGCATAATAATGTTGGCCGTTTTATTCTCAACCCCTTCGTTAATTACCCCAAGCATGGAATTGGCCTTCTTAATTGCTGACGCACACTGGGTCGACACCTTCATCGAGTTGTCCACCAACACCCCAAAATCTCTCTCCTGAGCTATCACAGACAACTTTGAACCCATTAGCCAATATTTGAAGTTTTGGGTTTTGGCCCCAATATACACACAGAGCCCAAACATTTTTAACACTCCCCATAGCCCCATATACACACACCCAGCCCTCAGAAGGCCACCTGGAGGCCTTTGAAAGACACTTCCGGTTTTCAGCAAAAAAAAACTCTGCACAGCCTCTCCAGGACGCCTAGAGAGGCACTCCTGGTTTTTGGCAAAAACCATA
>JAJKFI010019780.1:0-11104 GCA_029204185.1 Lerista edwardsae | reverse complement strand
TATTATTATTATTATTATTATTATTATTATTATTATTATTATTATTATTATTATTCTGATGCAACCTGTTTTATTATTCTCGTGTCAGCAAAGCGATAAGCAGCCTTCTGTCAAAACTGTAAAACTTTCCATCTCAATTTATTAGACAATAATATCTGAATCATGAATGCAAAGCGATTGGACGGGCTCCAGGGTTTTTATGTGGAGTGACAATGCTCTTCAAGAATGCACTGCCTGTACCACAGACTTTGAATGTCACAACCCACAGATTGCCGATAAGATACATTAAACCCAGCTGTGTGAGAGACGACATATGGATGACATTATTAAAAAGCCATATGGGCTTATATGGACTGCCAAATATTGATAAATCAATTATTGCTTCTTATTCGTTACAGCACCATATAAATCAATGATGCCACTTAATAGGTAATATAAAAATTATAATAGGTAATATAAAAATTATATTATACCACTTTTTGAAGTGGTAAATTATCAGTCAGGATACAGAGTGTTCCGATTGCACACTACAAATGGAAAATAGTTATATTTGCATCTCTCCATTTATACCGTGCTATCAGAATACTGTAGGTAGGGCCAGGGTTCTAGCCCTTCTGATCTTGCATATTATGGGGCATTTGGGTATATCAAAACTTTCAATGGAAAATAAGGAGTCTCTGAATGAGTGTTCATTTCTCATTTCCGTGTATCAGAGCTAATATTAGAACTCTTAGTTGTGTGAATGTTCTCAAGTTGGCCATTGGTTTATTTGTTGGCTACTGATTTCTTGGGTGACCGGTACAAGAAAGAAAGAAAGAAAGAAAGAGAGAGAGAGAGAGAGAGAGAGAGAGAGAGAGAGAGAGAGAGAGAAAGAAAGAAAGAAAGAAAGAAAGAAAGAAAGAAAGAAAGAAGAGAGAGAGAGAGAAAGAGAGAGAGAAAGAGAGAGAGAAAGAGAGAGAGAGAGAGAAAGAAAGAGAGAAAGAAAGAAAGAAAGAGGAGAGAGAGAGAAAGAGAGAGAAAGAGAGAGAAAGAAAGAAAGAAGAGAGAGAGAGAGAGAAAGAAAGAAGAGAGAGAGAAAGAGAGAGAGAAAGAGAGAGAGAGAGAAAGAAAGAGAGAAAGAAAGAAAGAGAGAAAGAAAGAAAGAAAGAAAGAGGAGAGAGAGAGAAAGAGAGAGAAAGAAAGAAAGAAAGAAGAGAGAGAGAGAGAGAGAGAGAGAGAGAGAGAGAGAGAGAGAGAGAGAGAGAGAGAGGCCTGATCCTATGGGACTCATGGCCAGCACTGTCTCCAGGTGTTGCAAATGCGCCATAAAGCATCTTTGCACCACTGCAGGATGCCCTACTGCTGGCAATGGGCCAGGGCTAATCAGTGCTGGGCCCAGCGCCAAACGAAGGAGGATGTGTCACCACCTCATGGTAGGCACTTCTGCTGGGCGACGGAATGGCTGTTGGAGGTGGAGGAAGGGAGGAGCAGCCCCGGGGGGGGGTGGAACTGGCGGTGGCTCTTGCCACCACACCCCCAACTCTCTGTGTCAGGCTAAATAGCACGTCTGTGTGCCGGCCTCTCAGGCTCCGAGAGTGGTCCAAACATACTTTGCAATGTCCCTTGTGCCAGACAAACTTTGCAGGCCTAACCTTTGCTGTGCCAGCCTAACTCCACACTAGGATTGTGTCCTCAAAATAAAACTCAGCCGTTTTATTTTGGTTTGGTTGGTTTGCTCCATCTCTTTATTGAGAAAAAAAAAGATTACAATTTTTATGGTCCAAGAGCCCAAGAATAAAACAAAAAAGACAAGCAATTCTTGTGACTGTTGTTGTTGATGTTGTAAACGTTTGTTAACTGTATTATGGAAGCTCTTTTTTTAGCCATCTGTCTAACGGATATTAGAAACATAGAGACTGCGTTAAAAATAAAAGTGTTGGGCTGTCTTTTGCAGAAAGTTAATAAAAAGAAGGAAGTGAAAGGCTGCTCATTATTTTTAATGACTTTGCTTTCCAGCAGAGTGCCTCTATCTCCCTCCTGGTACACTCGACTTTGTTTTTGTTCATTATGGTACGTTAAGTGGCTCAGAAGAAAGATGGCTTTGTTCTAAATCACCGAATTTGTCAAGAAGCCCACCGCCCTGCCTGTGAACTGGGGCTTCTAGGCCAAGGTGATGATTCTGTGATGAACCCACCGCATTGTCTGCGGAGTAGTGACAGAATGGCACCCGCCGCGGTTCCAGAGCTTTTGCACTGGGAGAACAGCCAAGGTTGACCACCACCACGACACTGCTGCACAGGGTGGCGTTCTCAGAAGAAGTGCCTCAACTAACAGCCAGCAATCAAAGAGGTGCCCAGCAATCCGTGCTTTCATTAACGTCAACAGCATTCATGGCTTTGACACCCTGGAGCAGGAGTTTAAGGATAAGAGAATGGAGATCCCAGTTAACCCCTGCTAACTGGGCACCTTTCCAAGTGGTGCCCCTAGCAGGGGAAGAGTAACAATCCCTCTTCACCCCAGCACGGGGTCTTTTCTAGTGGCTGTGGCTGGTGGGGCTCTGCATTTTTTAAAATGAGCCCTTTTGGGACAGGAACAGCGATGGGATCTGCAAATTGAGAAGGGGAACGCTGGGCGGGACTTAGGCAGGACTTACACATGATTGGCAGCCCGTCTGCAGCATTCCGCGGCTGCCCTGGCCTCGGGGGGGGGCTCCTGCTCGCCGCGGAGGACAGGTGGGGGGCGCGCCGGGTGCCTGGGCGAGCAGCGGTGGGGCGCGCCAACCGGGGGCAGCCCCCCGAGACCAGGGCAGCCACGGAACGCTGCGGACGGGCAGCCAATCACGTGGAAGTCCCGCGTAAGTCCTGCCCAGCATTCCCCTTCTCAATTTCCCATCGCTGGACAGGAGCCATTTAAATTTATAATTATTATTTCCCTGTAAACCACTTTGTGAACTTAGTGTTGAAAACCGGTATATAAAGACTGTTGATGGATTGATTATTTCTGACTGGGCTTGGACATGCTCAGTGAAGTGTTTAAATTAGGAGTCAAAAATCTTAGCAGCGCTCAAAGTAGCCACATCACAAATGAATGTGTGCAGTTATTAAACATCATTGCAAGACGTCTATATCATTCGTATTTTTCTATATTTATCTGAGGAAGTCCGTATGTCCAATCCTTCTATAGCAACCCAAGGTTTAGTTGAACTTTTAATGAAATGGAGGTCAGATTCTGCTCCGTTGCACACCACAAGTACTTCAGCAACACTGACTGACAGCACAATCTTATCCTACGCATGTCTTCTCAAAAGTAAGCACCGATGATGGGGCTTGTAGAAATCAGCAGAAGTTTCTTATTCCTCAGTATTATTTCTCAGTATTTTATTTCTTTTTATTTTCTAACTCTAATTGTTTATTTTGGTTTATTCTATAGTATTTTAACTGCCTTGTGTCAACTGAGGGCACAATCCTAACCTGGAGTTAGGCTGGCACAGTTAGGCCAGCAAAGGTTGACTGGCATAAGGGACACTGTAAAGGATGTTTGGACCACTTTCAGAGAGGCATCCTCCCTGACTCCGAGCATCCTCGGAGCACACAGCATCCTCCCTGACTCCGAGACTGGTCCAAACTTACTTTACAGTGGCCCTTGTGCCAGCCAAACTTTGCTGGCCTAACTTTGCCGGCCTAACTCCAGGTTAGGATTGTATCCTCAGAAAGGCTCTCTCTCTCTCTCTCTCTCTCTCTCTCTCTCTCTCTCTCTCTCTCTCTGTGTGTGTGTGTGTGTGTGTGTGTGTGTGTGTGTGTTTAAACAGACAAATAAAAAGAACAAAAGCTTAGGAAAAACATGTATCTTTATGATTGAAATCCAACCAAACAGTGTGAATTGTAATCTGGATCACTGTTCAAGGTTCTTCAGATTTTCTCCATGTAATTGTTGATTGATTTTTACATGTTTATCAAATATATCTGTAATTCTAACTGACATCTTAATTGCAATGATTCTTGCAAAATCAAGATAATGTTAATTTGTCCTACTTGGCATGATCTGCTTTGACTCCTTTTTAATCAAGGGACATAATTCTAGTGTATCAAATTGGCTACTAGATTTACCTTTAAACCAGTGGTTCCCAAACTGTGGGTCAGAACCTGATTTTTGGTGGGTCAAACTGATAGCCCACAAGGAAAATGTATTGAGCCCTATGGAAACTGAAAGAAGCAGCACATGTACGTTTTCTCATGAGTAGGAGACTGTGTCTTGGTTCATTTCGAAGAGCAGGTCAAGAGGAATGTAGTGACAGCAGGTTTAGTGATGCTTTGCTGTAATCTGCCTTGCCATGGTGTGAATGTCATGCCGCCATTGCACACTAAGGAGACACCAGTGGAAATGACCAGATGCTCCAAGCATACCCTGGAACAACCTGGAAAGGAAGTGGAAAAGGTGCAGGAACGGTGGCAAGGGGGGCATTTTGTGGGCAGAACAAGGTGGGGAATGGGCCAAACTGGGGAGCAGTTTGGAGGCATGAGGGATAGGATCTTGACGGCCATTGTACATGCCAGATTCTATCCTTGTTTTGCAGCCTAGACCCACCCCTTCCTCTGCTCAATAGCTAAAATAGCTGGTGTATGTCTGAGGAGACCCATTGGTGACCAAGTGGCCTACCAGGAGGCAAGGCAAATATTTTTACTTACCTCTCCCTGGCCAACTGATTGTTGTTGTCCCGCACCATTGCATACAGTGCAAGCTCCATCCGCACGGCTACCTGGGCAGAAAGTGATGGTAGATGGGATTGGAAGCATCAGATGAAAGCAGCGGGAGGATACCCTCTTCCTTTGCTTCCAAGAAAATCAGTACCAACTGAGATTTGCTTTTCAAGGAACCTTACTACCTTTTTTAAGACTTTGTGGCTATAGCTGGTCAGCAACGACCCAGCAAGATTATGCACTGCCAAAGAGGCTGTTGATAAGTTGCTCACCCGGAAAACTAATCAGGAAAGAAACAGCAGGAAAAATAAGGAGGGAAACCAAAGGCAAGCATCCCTCAGCTGCATACAAAGAGGGAGGGAGGGAGCTGCTGGTTTCAGTCCCAGGAGGCCATTATGGACTATTTCATTATGAAAGCTACAATTGAATTACAAAAGCACATTTAGCTAAAGTGAAATGATACAATGGAACTTCTAAGAACCACATTCGTATTGTGGCGGCCACAGCATCTGATTAAGAGAGAACAGACTGGCATTTGTATATGGCGGAGCTTGCGGTCAAAACAGGGCCGTGGTCCTGTACTGCTTGGGAAACGGGCAGTCCAGTCTTGACCTGCGCTGGAACAGACAAGCTGAGGGGCCTGCGCCATCCTCCCTGACTCCGAGAGTGGTCCAAATGCACTTTATGATGGCCCTGCCTTGTGCCAGTCAAACTTTGCTGGCCTAAGTATGCTGGCCTCACTCCAGGTTAGGATTGCGCTCTTTGTCATGCAACAGATGAACTCCCTAGCCTCTTGTTCAATTAAAAAATACAGCACATAAAAATTGGACACTGGAGGGTGAGATAGAAGTTCAAAAAGGAATTTCCATGTTTCCCTCTGAGGACCATTGATTAGGGGGAATCACAACACAGTCTGGATGAGCTCAAGTCAGGCCTCTTGTCCATTGATAGGAATTGGAGTAGGGCCAGGAAAAGCCCACTTTGACCAAGATTGCAACACTCTGTACAAGCCTTTGCATACCCTTCAGTACATGAAACTAAGCAAAACGTAGCCGTCTGTGTTCAATTTCACTCATTTTCTGTTTCATGGATTTTTTTTCTTTAAAAGAAAAAAACCGCCGAGGAGATAGGATTACAAAATGAGAACGATTCGTGAGAACTTCAGGGATATAGGTTCATTTCCAAGCTACAATTTCAAATTAGCAGATTTAAGCCTGTGCCAAATTGAAAGAAAGCCCACACTGAGTGATATGTTTCTCCCACATTGAGGCCAAATGAGCTCATTCGCTGTTTAACATCATTAAAGAGAATTAGCCCAGACCTTTGCACAGAAAAAAATCGAGCAACGCTACCAGGGGATTCAGGAGATGAAGGCCATGCCAGAAGAGCAGTAAGAGCAACAACCGCTGATGTTGTTGGTTTTAGTAGTGCTTTAGCGGCTCACCCACCAGACGACATTAGAAGTGCAATCCTAACCTGGAGTTAAGCAAGCACAGTTAGGCCAGCAAAATATGGCCAGCACCAGGAACACCAGAAAGAACGTTTGGACCACTCTCGGAATCAGGGAGGATGGCGCTCATCCAGTGGTGGGATTGAGGGGGGACGCGGGGGAACTCAGTTCCACTAGTTAAAATTAGGGCTGACTCCGCCCACTTCACTCTCCCTCCTCCCCCCTCCCAATTCCTCTGCAAAGAACTTTTCTTCTTGGTTGGCCGGCAGTCAGAGGGTTAAAGGGAGTGACTCCGGATTCCTAGGGGGCGAAGGCAGTGATGTCATTCAGGGGGAACGGACCAGAACGGGCGTTCCGGATCCTAACGGGCTCCGTGGCTGGTTCCGGGTTCCCGACAAGTGCCAATCAAAAGTGAGTTCCTGTTCCTAAATCATTTAGATCCCACTACTGTGCACATCTGTGTGCTGGCCTCTCTGAGAGTGGTCCAAACATCCTTTACTGTGCCCCTGGTGCCGGCCAAACTTTGTTGGCCTAACTGGGCTGGCCTAACGCCAGGTGAGGAATTTGCGCTCTCAAGGAACTTGAAATAAATAAAATCCATAACAGCCCAATCTGTCCTGGAGTAGGAAGACCAGCCAGCCTGCCCCACATCCTGCGCAGGTTTCGGGCTTCTGGTGGTGCAACTTGGAGTAAGGGGAATGCATTCCCCTTACCCCAAGTAACATCCAGGCAGCCCCAATAGGGTTACTTGGAGCTGCACCAGCAAAATAGTTGCCACAACTCTTGAGTGGCCAGTGTAGGGCCAACCTGAACGAGGACTGGGGTTAGGATCCGGCCTAAGTGCACATCTCTCTGCGCTGCTTGAACCGGAAGGAGGAAGTGCTGCTGAAGGGGTAGAGCTTAGTGAACGGACAGCAAATCCAACAAGATTTGGAAACAGTCAAGGTAACTGATGCAGTTGAATATTTTGTCTAATTTAGAATGGAAGATGAAGTAATAAAAGAGGCAATGATTAAATTGGCTAAAAATGTTGGGACATGATATTTTGTTGGAAGATTGGGAAAAAGTATGGAAAATGAATATTAAAATTACTAAAGCAACATCATTTAAAGAGAATATATATAAGATGTTTTATAGGTGGCATATAACTCCTCAAAAAATTTCAAAAATGTATAGGAATACTTCTAATAAATGTTGGAAATGCGGAGCAGTTGAAGGAAGTTATTACCACATGTGGTGGATTTGTCAGAAAGCGACAAAATTTTGGCAGAGAATACAAGGAATGCTGCAAGAAATATTAAATTTCAATATTCCACTCAAACCAGAAATATTTTTATTAAATATTTTAACAGAAATTCAAGATGTAAATATGAAACATATTGTTATTCATGTAACAACGGCAGCTAGATTACTATTTGCACAAAAATGGAAAGATGACGAACCCCAAATATGGAACAAATAATAGGGAGAATTTATGAAATGGCAGAGATGGACATTTTAACAGAAAGATTAAGAGAGGGCAAGATCAATAAGATTAAACAATACTGGAAAATGTTTTACGATTGGATAGATATGCAATGTTGAATTGTAAAGTAATAAAAGATTAGTATTGATGATTAAATAGTTCAATGTTGGATATTAAGATATTTTATAATTTATAAGTAAAGAACATTTTAGATATATTGAGTATGAAATAGATAACCTTAGAAATGATATTTTTAATTGGATTGATGATATTTTTAAGATATTATGATATATTGCAAGGTACTTACCTAATTTGTTTACCTTTGTTTAACCCATTCCTTTGTTTTCTGTAACCCTATCCAGTGGTGGGATTGAGGGGGAACTCGGGGGAACTCAGTTCCACTAGTTAAAATTAGGGCTGACTCCGCCCACTTCACTCTCCCTCCTCCCCCCTCCCAATTCCTCTGCAAAGAGCTTTTTTTCTTGGTTGGCCGGCACTCAGAGGGTTAAAGGGAGCGACTCTGGATTCCTAGGGGGGCGAAGGCAGTGATGTCATTCAGGGGGAACGGACCAGAACGGGCGTTCCGGATCCTAATGGGCTCCGTGGCTGGTTCCGGGTTCCCGACAAGTGCCAATCAAAAGTGAGTTCCTGTTCCTAAATCATTTAGATCCCACTACTGACCCTATCCCATCTTTTTCTTAAAAATTAATAAAAATAATTCAAAAAGAATAATAATAATATTTTGTCTAATTTGGCTTCCTTCCCTTTGCCACTGGGAGGTTCCCCCCCGCCCCAAGAAAAGCAAATGCATGTTGATTCCAGTTCTTTCCTCTACCCCAGTGGTATTCAAACTTTTTAGACAACACCACTTTTTAGAATGGTGCTCGTGTTGGGACCCACCAGAAGTTGTCATTAACTGGAAATGATGTTGTAGCAGGAAGTGACATCATCAAGCAGGAAGTTCCATAATTGTAACATAAAAAATGACAAAATGCAAACTGGCATTCTTGGATTGCAGCAATTGCACAACCATGAAACATCCCTCACAGAAAGCAAGACTGGGACAAAATATTATGCAAAAGTGCTAAAAACAATTAAAAAAATCTCACTATTAACACTTTGCAAACATTCCCAAAAGGAATATGGCAAGAGTAAGGTCTGCAGCTTCCAAGATGGCTGCTCCCAGCTTTCCACCTGACATCAGGTCACGACCCACCAAGTGGGTCCCGACCCACAGTTTGAATAACACTGCTCTACCCTTTCCTGGGATGCGGTGGCGCTGCAGGTTAAACCGCTGCTGCTGGGCTTTCTGACCGGAAGGTTGGGAGTTCAAGACCATGCAACGGAGTGAGCTCCCGTTGCTTGTCCCAGCTCCTGCCAACCTACCAGTTCGAAAGCACCTAAAAATGCAAGTAGATAAATAGGGACCACTTCGGTGGGAAGGGAACGGCGTTCCGTGTGCTACGGCGTAGAGTCATGCCGGCCACATGACCACGGAAGCTTTTCCTTGGACAAACGCCGGCTCTACAGGCTTAGAAACGGAGATGAGCACCGCCCTCTACAGTCAGTCACGACTAGACCATTCGGTCGTGGGGAAACCTTTACCTTTTTACCAGTGGTGTCATCTAAATGATTTAAGAACAGGTACTCACTTTTGATTGGCACGTGTCGGGACCCGCCCACCGGAAGTGACATCATAAGCCGGAAGTGAGGTCGTGGCAGGAAGGGACATGAAAAAAGCCCTTTTTGAGGCCTCAGACAATTTTAAACTGACCCAACAGTTGCAACAGTATTCCACAGCACCCCCAGAACATGTTAAGGAGGCCTGGCATCATGTTAAAGTGACCCAAAACCCCAGAGCAGCTCACTTTTCAGTGGCAAGGCAAGGCAAGGCTTCGCTCGCTGCCTGCCTGGCTCTGAGAACGTGCAGGCAACTCAAATGTGCAGGAAATTCAAATGTTGCAGGGAGCGGAGTCAACGAATGGGCGGGGCCAGCCGTAATCCTAGAAACCGGTACTCGCGTACCCCTGCGTACCCCCGGCATGACATCGCTGCTTTTTACCCTTTCCTGTGCATCTGGCTGCCTATTTTGCAAGCCTCCTGAAGGTGACAGTGCTGCCACAGCAATAGCAAGGGCCACCCACCAATTTTGCACAGGGAGCAACTGCTGTCCTTTTCAAATCAACCAGCATGTTGGGATATTCACTGGCTTTCTAGTAGCAGCTGACAGAGCCACAATATTCTCGTTTCAATAATTCCAGCGGGACCGTACTGTAAGAAAGAGAATATTAATATTTATGAGTGATTATCGAGGAAATCAGACCTCTTAATAACATGGCAGAACCATTTTCATAATCCCCCTTTCAAGGAAATTGTTTATCACAGTGCTGAGGGTTGATGCGCTTTCTAAAAAAAAAACCCCTGAATAACTGATCAGACGTGATCTTCCAGATCAAAGAAATGCCAACGAATGAGACCCTTTTCTGCCGAGATAAAGAAGCGAAGGGACTAGCAATTATACCCGGGAAATCCTACTCTCTGCCTGCTATGTACATCTGCATTTTTATCTGTAATCACATGCTTTTAAAATTGAATGAATTTGATTTATTTCAGCCTGGGGGCAATTTGGGATTAATTTTTAAAGGCATTTTTATTGTCTAAGAAAGCCAATTTGATGCTGTTCTGTCTTTGAGAAAATAATATCGCCAGTATCTTGTTTTATAGCGCAGGCTGGCTGGACATGGGTGCATTTCCTTCCCTCGGTTCTTCTGCAACCACATTCTGAAACATCTGCAGGGAACGCACCAAAGTCGCAGCCCGAGCTGCCTGCGTCCCAGGCCCAAATGGCCAACGCTGCATCCTGTGGGAGCCTCAGCAGCTCCTTGGGGGAATCTCCTTGGGGAAGGGGATATTCATCCCCGTCCCCCGGGGAAAGGCCCGGCCCTGTAGAGAAGACTGGCAAAGCTTGACATGGGGGTTCAGGATCTGGTGGTGGAAGCCGCGGCCTGCCCCATCCCCCGTTGGGCTCACTCCTCCCCTGCCCCAGCTCGGTTCCATCCCTCCCCCTTGGCCCTGGGAGGCCTTACTGCTGGAGTGCCAGCCGGCCATGCCACTCGTGCGGAGGCTCTGGTGGTGCAGGTCAGAGCTGGCAGTTCTTCGTCTCCAGGTGCTGGAAATGTGTTTCATGGTGCACTTATGACCTCCACTGTTGGCGGTATGAATGTCTCATCAGCAGTGAAACCTGTTGGATTGTGCCATCAGACATTAATGTGACACGATTTGCAGACGTGTCGCGAGGGTATGGTGCCCCAGGGCATGAGCCCTGGGGCGCCATAGGGTGGGGGGCGCCGTTGGATGGTGCCCTGCCCCCCCCGCCCGCAAATTTGCGGGCCCCCGTGCCCTGAGGCGCCTTGGCAGCGTCCCGGCCTGCCGCTGGGGCGCTTTAAGCACTGCCGCTGGGGCACTCGCCGGGAGGAACTGTGCCTGCGCGCGCCCCTTGCCGACGTTTCCCGC
>JAJKFI010019779.1:0-10958 GCA_029204185.1 Lerista edwardsae | reverse complement strand
TATTATTATTATTATTATTATTATTATTATTATTATTATTATTATTATTATTATTCTGATGCAACCTGTTTTATTATTCTCGTGTCAGCAAAGCGATAAGCAGCCTTCTGTCAAAACTGTAAAACTTTCCATCTCAATTTATTAGACAATAATATCTGAATCATGAATGCAAAGCGATTGGACGGGCTCCAGGGTTTTTATGTGGAGTGACAATGCTCTTCAAGAATGCACTGCCTGTACCACAGACTTTGAATGTCACAACCCACAGATTGCCGATAAGATACATTAAACCCAGCTGTGTGAGAGACGACATATGGATGACATTATTAAAAAGCCATATGGGCTTATATGGACTGCCAAATATTGATAAATCAATTATTGCTTCTTATTCGTTACAGCACCATATAAATCAATGATGCCACTTAATAGGTAATATAAAAATTATAATAGGTAATATAAAAATTATATTATACCACTTTTTGAAGTGGTAAATTATCAGTCAGGATACAGAGTGTTCCGATTGCACACTACAAATGGAAAATAGTTATATTTGCATCTCTCCATTTATACCGTGCTATCAGAATACTGTAGGTAGGGCCAGGGTTCTAGCCCTTCTGATCTTGCATATTATGGGGCATTTGGGTATATCAAAACTTTCAATGGAAAATAAGGAGTCTCTGAATGAGTGTTCATTTCTCATTTCCGTGTATCAGAGCTAATATTAGAACTCTTAGTTGTGTGAATGTTCTCAAGTTGGCCATTGGTTTATTTGTTGGCTACTGATTTCTTGGGTGACCGGTACAAGAAAGAAAGAAAGAAAGAAAGAGAGAGAGAGAGAGAGAGAGAGAGAGAGAGAGAGAGAGAGAGAGAAAGAAAGAAAGAAAGAAAGAAAGAAAGAAAGAAAGAAAGAAGAGAGAGAGAGAGAAAGAGAGAGAGAAAGAGAGAGAGAAAGAGAGAGAGAGAGAGAAAGAAAGAGAGAAAGAAAGAAAGAAAGAGGAGAGAGAGAGAAAGAGAGAGAAAGAGAGAGAAAGAAAGAAAGAAGAGAGAGAGAGAGAGAGAGAGAGAGAGAGAGAGAGAGAGAGAGAGAGAGAGAGAGAGAGGCCTGATCCTATGGGACTCATGGCCAGCACTGTCTCCAGGTGTTGCAAATGCGCCATAAAGCATCTTTGCACCACTGCAGGATGCCCTACTGCTGGCAATGGGCCAGGGCTAATCAGTGCTGGGCCCAGCGCCAAACGAAGGAGGATGTGTCACCACCTCATGGTAGGCACTTCTGCTGGGCGACGGAATGGCTGTTGGAGGTGGAGGAAGGGAGGAGCAGCCCCGGGGGGGGGGTGGAACTGGCGGTGGCTCTTGCCACCACACCCCCAACTCTCTGTGTCAGGCTAAATAGCACGTCTGTGTGCCGGCCTCTCAGGCTCCGAGAGTGGTCCAAACATACTTTGCAATGTCCCTTGTGCCAGACAAACTTTGCAGGCCTAACCTTTGCTGTGCCAGCCTAACTCCACACTAGGATTGTGTCCTCAAAATAAAACTCAGCCGTTTTATTTTGGTTTGGTTGGTTTGCTCCATCTCTTTATTGAGAAAAAAAAAAGATTACAATTTTTATGGTCCAAGAGCCCAAGAATAAAACAAAAAAGACAAGCAATTCTTGTGACTGTTGTTGTTGATGTTGTAAACGTTTGTTAACTGTATTATGGAAGCTCTTTTTTTAGCCATCTGTCTAACGGATATTAGAAACATAGAGACTGCGTTAAAAATAAAAGTGTTGGGCTGTCTTTTGCAGAAAGTTAATAAAAAGAAGGAAGTGAAAGGCTGCTCATTATTTTTAATGACTTTGCTTTCCAGCAGAGTGCCTCTATCTCCCTCCTGGTACACTCGACTTTGTTTTTGTTCATTATGGTACGTTAAGTGGCTCAGAAGAAAGATGGCTTTGTTCTAAATCACCGAATTTGTCAAGAAGCCCACCGCCCTGCCTGTGAACTGGGGCTTCTAGGCCAAGGTGATGATTCTGTGATGAACCCACCGCATTGTCTGCGGAGTAGTGACAGAATGGCACCCGCCGCGGTTCCAGAGCTTTTGCACTGGGAGAACAGCCAAGGTTGACCACCACCACGACACTGCTGCACAGGGTGGCGTTCTCAGAAGAAGTGCCTCAACTAACAGCCAGCAATCAAAGAGGTGCCCAGCAATCCGTGCTTTCATTAACGTCAACAGCATTCATGGCTTTGACACCCTGGAGCAGGAGTTTAAGGATAAGAGAATGGAGATCCCAGTTAACCCCTGCTAACTGGGCACCTTTCCAAGTGGTGCCCCTAGCAGGGGAAGAGTAACAATCCCTCTTCACCCCAGCACGGGGTCTTTTCTAGTGGCTGTGGCTGGTGGGGCTCTGCATTTTTTAAAATGAGCCCTTTTGGGACAGGAACAGCGATGGGATCTGCAAATTGAGAAGGGGAACGCTGGGCGGGACTTAGGCAGGACTTACACATGATTGGCAGCCCGTCTGCAGCATTCCGCGGCTGCCCTGGCCTCGGGGGGGGGCTCCTGCTCGCCGCGGAGGACAGGTGGGGGGCGCGCCGGGTGCCTGGGCGAGCAGCGGTGGGGCGCGCCAACCGGGGGCAGCCCCCCCGAGACCAGGGCAGCCACGGAACGCTGCGGACGGGCAGCCAATCACGTGGAAGTCCCGCGTAAGTCCTGCCCAGCATTCCCCTTCTCAATTTCCCATCGCTGGACAGGAGCCATTTAAATTTATAATTATTATTTCCCTGTAAACCACTTTGTGAACTTAGTGTTGAAAACCGGTATATAAAGACTGTTGATGGATTGATTATTTCTGACTGGGCTTGGACATGCTCAGTGAAGTGTTTAAATTAGGAGTCAAAAATCTTAGCAGCGCTCAAAGTAGCCACATCACAAATGAATGTGTGCAGTTATTAAACATCATTGCAAGACGTCTATATCATTCGTATTTTTCTATATTTATCTGAGGAAGTCCGTATGTCCAATCCTTCTATAGCAACCCAAGGTTTAGTTGAACTTTTAATGAAATGGAGGTCAGATTCTGCTCCGTTGCACACCACAAGTACTTCAGCAACACTGACTGACAGCACAATCTTATCCTACGCATGTCTTCTCAAAAGTAAGCACCGATGATGGGGCTTGTAGAAATCAGCAGAAGTTTCTTATTCCTCAGTATTATTTCTCAGTATTTTATTTCTTTTTATTTTCTAACTCTAATTGTTTATTTTGGTTTATTCTATAGTATTTTAACTGCCTTGTGTCAACTGAGGGCACAATCCTAACCTGGAGTTAGGCTGGCACAGTTAGGCCAGCAAAGGTTGACTGGCATAAGGGACACTGTAAAGGATGTTTGGACCACTTTCAGAGAGGCATCCTCCCTGACTCCGAGCATCCTCGGAGCACACAGCATCCTCCCTGACTCCGAGACTGGTCCAAACTTACTTTACAGTGGCCCTTGTGCCAGCCAAACTTTGCTGGCCTAACTTTGCCGGCCTAACTCCAGGTTAGGATTGTATCCTCAGAAAGGCTCTCTCTCTCTCTCTCTCTCTCTCTCTCTCTCTCTCTCTCTCTCTCTCTGTGTGTGTGTGTGTGTGTGTGTGTGTGTGTGTGTGTTTAAACAGACAAATAAAAAGAACAAAAGCTTAGGAAAAACATGTATCTTTATGATTGAAATCCAACCAAACAGTGTGAATTGTAATCTGGATCACTGTTCAAGGTTCTTCAGATTTTCTCCATGTAATTGTTGATTGATTTTTACATGTTTATCAAATATATCTGTAATTCTAACTGACATCTTAATTGCAATGATTCTTGCAAAATCAAGATAATGTTAATTTGTCCTACTTGGCATGATCTGCTTTGACTCCTTTTTAATCAAGGGACATAATTCTAGTGTATCAAATTGGCTACTAGATTTACCTTTAAACCAGTGGTTCCCAAACTGTGGGTCAGAACCTGATTTTTGGTGGGTCAAACTGATAGCCCACAAGGAAAATGTATTGAGCCCTATGGAAACTGAAAGAAGCAGCACATGTACGTTTTCTCATGAGTAGGAGACTGTGTCTTGGTTCATTTCGAAGAGCAGGTCAAGAGGAATGTAGTGACAGCAGGTTTAGTGATGCTTTGCTGTAATCTGCCTTGCCATGGTGTGAATGTCATGCCGCCATTGCACACTAAGGAGACACCAGTGGAAATGACCAGATGCTCCAAGCATACCCTGGAACAACCTGGAAAGGAAGTGGAAAAGGTGCAGGAACGGTGGCAAGGGGGGCATTTTGTGGGCAGAACAAGGTGGGGAATGGGCCAAACTGGGGAGCAGTTTGGAGGCATGAGGGATAGGATCTTGACGGCCATTGTACATGCCAGATTCTATCCTTGTTTTGCAGCCTAGACCCACCCCTTCCTCTGCTCAATAGCTAAAATAGCTGGTGTATGTCTGAGGAGACCCATTGGTGACCAAGTGGCCTACCAGGAGGCAAGGCAAATATTTTTACTTACCTCTCCCTGGCCAACTGATTGTTGTTGTCCCGCACCATTGCATACAGTGCAAGCTCCATCCGCACGGCTACCTGGGCAGAAAGTGATGGTAGATGGGATTGGAAGCATCAGATGAAAGCAGCGGGAGGATACCCTCTTCCTTTGCTTCCAAGAAAATCAGTACCAACTGAGATTTGCTTTTCAAGGAACCTTACTACCTTTTTTAAGACTTTGTGGCTATAGCTGGTCAGCAACGACCCAGCAAGATTATGCACTGCCAAAGAGGCTGTTGATAAGTTGCTCACCCGGAAAACTAATCAGGAAAGAAACAGCAGGAAAAATAAGGAGGGAAACCAAAGGCAAGCATCCCTCAGCTGCATACAAAGAGGGAGGGAGGGAGCTGCTGGTTTCAGTCCCAGGAGGCCATTATGGACTATTTCATTATGAAAGCTACAATTGAATTACAAAAGCACATTTAGCTAAAGTGAAATGATACAATGGAACTTCTAAGAACCACATTCGTATTGTGGCGGCCACAGCATCTGATTAAGAGAGAACAGACTGGCATTTGTATATGGCGGAGCTTGCGGTCAAAACAGGGCCGTGGTCCTGTACTGCTTGGGAAACGGGCAGTCCAGTCTTGACCTGCGCTGGAACAGACAAGCTGAGGGGCCTGCGCCATCCTCCCTGACTCCGAGAGTGGTCCAAATGCACTTTATGATGGCCCTGCCTTGTGCCAGTCAAACTTTGCTGGCCTAAGTATGCTGGCCTCACTCCAGGTTAGGATTGCGCTCTTTGTCATGCAACAGATGAACTCCCTAGCCTCTTGTTCAATTAAAAAATACAGCACATAAAAATTGGACACTGGAGGGTGAGATAGAAGTTCAAAAAGGAATTTCCATGTTTCCCTCTGAGGACCATTGATTAGGGGGAATCACAACACAGTCTGGATGAGCTCAAGTCAGGCCTCTTGTCCATTGATAGGAATTGGAGTAGGGCCAGGAAAAGCCCACTTTGACCAAGATTGCAACACTCTGTACAAGCCTTTGCATACCCTTCAGTACATGAAACTAAGCAAAACGTAGCCGTCTGTGTTCAATTTCACTCATTTTCTGTTTCATGGATTTTTTTTCTTTAAAAGAAAAAAACCGCCGAGGAGATAGGATTACAAAATGAGAACGATTCGTGAGAACTTCAGGGATATAGGTTCATTTCCAAGCTACAATTTCAAATTAGCAGATTTAAGCCTGTGCCAAATTGAAAGAAAGCCCACACTGAGTGATATGTTTCTCCCACATTGAGGCCAAATGAGCTCATTCGCTGTTTAACATCATTAAAGAGAATTAGCCCAGACCTTTGCACAGAAAAAAATCGAGCAACGCTACCAGGGGATTCAGGAGATGAAGGCCATGCCAGAAGAGCAGTAAGAGCAACAACCGCTGATGTTGTTGGTTTTAGTAGTGCTTTAGCGGCTCACCCACCAGACGACATTAGAAGTGCAATCCTAACCTGGAGTTAAGCAAGCACAGTTAGGCCAGCAAAATATGGCCAGCACCAGGAACACCAGAAAGAACGTTTGGACCACTCTCGGAATCAGGGAGGATGGCGCTCATCCAGTGGTGGGATTGAGGGGGGACGCGGGGGAACTCAGTTCCACTAGTTAAAATTAGGGCTGACTCCGCCCACTTCACTCTCCCTCCTCCCCCCTCCCAATTCCTCTGCAAAGAACTTTTCTTCTTGGTTGGCCGGCAGTCAGAGGGTTAAAGGGAGTGACTCCGGATTCCTAGGGGGCGAAGGCAGTGATGTCATTCAGGGGGAACGGACCAGAACGGGCGTTCCGGATCCTAACGGGCTCCGTGGCTGGTTCCGGGTTCCCGACAAGTGCCAATCAAAAGTGAGTTCCTGTTCCTAAATCATTTAGATCCCACTACTGTGCACATCTGTGTGCTGGCCTCTCTGAGAGTGGTCCAAACATCCTTTACTGTGCCCCTGGTGCCGGCCAAACTTTGTTGGCCTAACTGGGCTGGCCTAACGCCAGGTGAGGAATTTGCGCTCTCAAGGAACTTGAAATAAATAAAATCCATAACAGCCCAATCTGTCCTGGAGTAGGAAGACCAGCCAGCCTGCCCCACATCCTGCGCAGGTTTCGGGCTTCTGGTGGTGCAACTTGGAGTAAGGGGAATGCATTCCCCTTACCCCAAGTAACATCCAGGCAGCCCCAATAGGGTTACTTGGAGCTGCACCAGCAAAATAGTTGCCACAACTCTTGAGTGGCCAGTGTAGGGCCAACCTGAACGAGGACTGGGGTTAGGATCCGGCCTAAGTGCACATCTCTCTGCGCTGCTTGAACCGGAAGGAGGAAGTGCTGCTGAAGGGGTAGAGCTTAGTGAACGGACAGCAAATCCAACAAGATTTGGAAACAGTCAAGGTAACTGATGCAGTTGAATATTTTGTCTAATTTAGAATGGAAGATGAAGTAATAAAAGAGGCAATGATTAAATTGGCTAAAAATGTTGGGACATGATATTTTGTTGGAAGATTGGGAAAAAGTATGGAAAATGAATATTAAAATTACTAAAGCAACATCATTTAAAGAGAATATATATAAGATGTTTTATAGGTGGCATATAACTCCTCAAAAAATTTCAAAAATGTATAGGAATACTTCTAATAAATGTTGGAAATGCGGAGCAGTTGAAGGAAGTTATTACCACATGTGGTGGATTTGTCAGAAAGCGACAAAATTTTGGCAGAGAATACAAGGAATGCTGCAAGAAATATTAAATTTCAATATTCCACTCAAACCAGAAATATTTTTATTAAATATTTTAACAGAAATTCAAGATGTAAATATGAAACATATTGTTATTCATGTAACAACGGCAGCTAGATTACTATTTGCACAAAAATGGAAAGATGACGAACCCCAAATATGGAACAAATAATAGGGAGAATTTATGAAATGGCAGAGATGGACATTTTAACAGAAAGATTAAGAGAGGGCAAGATCAATAAGATTAAACAATACTGGAAAATGTTTTACGATTGGATAGATATGCAATGTTGAATTGTAAAGTAATAAAAGATTAGTATTGATGATTAAATAGTTCAATGTTGGATATTAAGATATTTTATAATTTATAAGTAAAGAACATTTTAGATATATTGAGTATGAAATAGATAACCTTAGAAATGATATTTTTAATTGGATTGATGATATTTTTAAGATATTATGATATATTGCAAGGTACTTACCTAATTTGTTTACCTTTGTTTAACCCATTCCTTTGTTTTCTGTAACCCTATCCAGTGGTGGGATTGAGGGGGAACTCGGGGGAACTCAGTTCCACTAGTTAAAATTAGGGCTGACTCCGCCCACTTCACTCTCCCTCCTCCCCCCTCCCAATTCCTCTGCAAAGAGCTTTTTTTCTTGGTTGGCCGGCACTCAGAGGGTTAAAGGGAGCGACTCTGGATTCCTAGGGGGGCGAAGGCAGTGATGTCATTCAGGGGGAACGGACCAGAACGGGCGTTCCGGATCCTAATGGGCTCCGTGGCTGGTTCCGGGTTCCCGACAAGTGCCAATCAAAAGTGAGTTCCTGTTCCTAAATCATTTAGATCCCACTACTGACCCTATCCCATCTTTTTCTTAAAAATTAATAAAAATAATTCAAAAAGAATAATAATAATATTTTGTCTAATTTGGCTTCCTTCCCTTTGCCACTGGGAGGTTCCCCCCCGCCCCAAGAAAAGCAAATGCATGTTGATTCCAGTTCTTTCCTCTACCCCAGTGGTATTCAAACTTTTTAGACAACACCACTTTTTAGAATGGTGCTCGTGTTGGGACCCACCAGAAGTTGTCATTAACTGGAAATGATGTTGTAGCAGGAAGTGACATCATCAAGCAGGAAGTTCCATAATTGTAACATAAAAAATGACAAAATGCAAACTGGCATTCTTGGATTGCAGCAATTGCACAACCATGAAACATCCCTCACAGAAAGCAAGACTGGGACAAAATATTATGCAAAAGTGCTAAAAACAATTAAAAAAATCTCACTATTAACACTTTGCAAACATTCCCAAAAGGAATATGGCAAGAGTAAGGTCTGCAGCTTCCAAGATGGCTGCTCCCAGCTTTCCACCTGACATCAGGTCACGACCCACCAAGTGGGTCCCGACCCACAGTTTGAATAACACTGCTCTACCCTTTCCTGGGATGCGGTGGCGCTGCAGGTTAAACCGCTGCTGCTGGGCTTTCTGACCGGAAGGTTGGGAGTTCAAGACCATGCAACGGAGTGAGCTCCCGTTGCTTGTCCCAGCTCCTGCCAACCTACCAGTTCGAAAGCACCTAAAAATGCAAGTAGATAAATAGGGACCACTTCGGTGGGAAGGGAACGGCGTTCCGTGTGCTACGGCGTAGAGTCATGCCGGCCACATGACCACGGAAGCTTTTCCTTGGACAAACGCCGGCTCTACAGGCTTAGAAACGGAGATGAGCACCGCCCTCTACAGTCAGTCACGACTAGACCATTCGGTCGTGGGGAAACCTTTACCTTTTTACCAGTGGTGTCATCTAAATGATTTAAGAACAGGTACTCACTTTTGATTGGCACGTGTCGGGACCCGCCCACCGGAAGTGACATCATAAGCCGGAAGTGAGGTCGTGGCAGGAAGGGACATGAAAAAAGCCCTTTTTGAGGCCTCAGACAATTTTAAACTGACCCAACAGTTGCAACAGTATTCCACAGCACCCCCAGAACATGTTAAGGAGGCCTGGCATCATGTTAAAGTGACCCAAAACCCCAGAGCAGCTCACTTTTCAGTGGCAAGGCAAGGCAAGGCTTCGCTCGCTGCCTGCCTGGCTCTGAGAACGTGCAGGCAACTCAAATGTGCAGGAAATTCAAATGTTGCAGGGAGCGGAGTCAACGAATGGGCGGGGCCAGCCGTAATCCTAGAAACCGGTACTCGCGTACCCCTGCGTACCCCCGGCATGACATCGCTGCTTTTTACCCTTTCCTGTGCATCTGGCTGCCTATTTTGCAAGCCTCCTGAAGGTGACAGTGCTGCCACAGCAATAGCAAGGGCCACCCACCAATTTTGCACAGGGAGCAACTGCTGTCCTTTTCAAATCAACCAGCATGTTGGGATATTCACTGGCTTTCTAGTAGCAGCTGACAGAGCCACAATATTCTCGTTTCAATAATTCCAGCGGGACCGTACTGTAAGAAAGAGAATATTAATATTTATGAGTGATTATCGAGGAAATCAGACCTCTTAATAACATGGCAGAACCATTTTCATAATCCCCCTTTCAAGGAAATTGTTTATCACAGTGCTGAGGGTTGATGCGCTTTCTAAAAAAAAAACCCCTGAATAACTGATCAGACGTGATCTTCCAGATCAAAGAAATGCCAACGAATGAGACCCTTTTCTGCCGAGATAAAGAAGCGAAGGGACTAGCAATTATACCCGGGAAATCCTACTCTCTGCCTGCTATGTACATCTGCATTTTTATCTGTAATCACATGCTTTTAAAATTGAATGAATTTGATTTATTTCAGCCTGGGGGCAATTTGGGATTAATTTTTAAAGGCATTTTTATTGTCTAAGAAAGCCAATTTGATGCTGTTCTGTCTTTGAGAAAATAATATCGCCAGTATCTTGTTTTATAGCGCAGGCTGGCTGGACATGGGTGCATTTCCTTCCCTCGGTTCTTCTGCAACCACATTCTGAAACATCTGCAGGGAACGCACCAAAGTCGCAGCCCGAGCTGCCTGCGTCCCAGGCCCAAATGGCCAACGCTGCATCCTGTGGGAGCCTCAGCAGCTCCTTGGGGGAATCTCCTTGGGGAAGGGGATATTCATCCCCGTCCCCCGGGGAAAGGCCCGGCCCTGTAGAGAAGACTGGCAAAGCTTGACATGGGGGTTCAGGATCTGGTGGTGGAAGCCGCGGCCTGCCCCATCCCCCGTTGGGCTCACTCCTCCCCTGCCCCAGCTCGGTTCCATCCCTCCCCCTTGGCCCTGGGAGGCCTTACTGCTGGAGTGCCAGCCGGCCATGCCACTCGTGCGGAGGCTCTGGTGGTGCAGGTCAGAGCTGGCAGTTCTTCGTCTCCAGGTGCTGGAAATGTGTTTCATGGTGCACTTATGACCTCCACTGTTGGCGGTATGAATGTCTCATCAGCAGTGAAACCTGTTGGATTGTGCCATCAGACATTAATGTGACACGATTTGCAGACGTGTCGCGAGGGTATGGTGCCCCAGGGCATGAGCCCTGGGGCGCCATAGGGTGGGGGGCGCCGTTGGATGGTGCCCTGCCCCCCCCGCCCGCAAATTTGCGGGCCCCCGTGCCCTGAGGCGCCTTGGCAGCGTCCCGGCCTGCCGCTGGGGCGCTTTAAGCACTGCCGCTGGGGCACTCGCCGGGAGGAACTGTGCCTGCGCGCGCCCCTTGCCGACGTTTCCCGC
>JAJKFI010019778.1:0-18698 GCA_029204185.1 Lerista edwardsae | reverse complement strand
ATCAATCAATCAATCAATCAATCAATCAATCAATCAATCAATCAATCAATCAATCAACAGGTACTTATATACCGCTTTTCAACACGAAGTTCACAAAGCGGTTTACAGGCAAATAGTAATAATAAAGTTAAATGGCTCCCTGTCCCAAAAGGGCTCACAATCTAAAAAAAGGCAGACCGCCAGCAACAGCCACTAGAAAGACTGCGCAGGGGTGAAGAGGGACAGTTACTCTCCCCCTGCTAAATATAAGAGGAACACCACTGGAAAAAGTGCCTCTTGTCCAGTTTGCATATGCTACACAGGGCAAAGAAGATTTTGTAGGACCCCCTCCCCCAATAATTTCTTAAGTATTTTTTTTTTACTTAAGTATTAAGTAAGTAAGTAAGTAAGTAAGTAAGTAAGTAAGTAAGTAATCTGGTTAATTGGCCCTAACGTTTGGTACCCCTGCTAACTGGGCAAGAGGCACTTTTTCAAGTGGTGCTCCTCTTATATTTAGCAGGGGGAGTGTAACTTTACCTCTTTACCCCAGCACAGGGTCTTTTCTAGTGGCTGTTGCTGATCAAGTTCTGCATTTTTATTTTTATTTTTAGATTGTGAAACCTTTTGCCTGTAAACCACTTTGTGAATGTTTTGTTGAAAAGTGATATATAAATACTGTTTGACTGATTGAGTACAGATATTCCGAGGCAGTTTCATTCTGCATTAAATTGCCTTTCCAATGATATACAGTATAACATGATGGTGTTATTCATACCTGGCAAGGTTTTCACAATTTTGGCCACTAGTGTCAAGCTCAGCTTGTTGCCCCCCCCAAAGCTTGTTGCCCAGCGCAATTGTTACCCCCTGCACCCCCTTATCTCCGCCTCTCACTCTGCCATGCTCTGCCAACACACATACATGCCAACAACCTCTTCCGAGCAGCCGGTGGATGTGGATCCTTCGTCGTGCATCCACAGCCATAGCGGTGAAGGAAGCCCATCCCGCATCCCCTGCCTTTTTCCTGACTAGCCTTTCTGCTGGACACCCAATAAGGAGGCTTACTAGGAGGGAGGAGGGAGCAGGCAGTAGCCGTGGGCTGTCCGCTTTCTTTACCCTGAAATATTGGACAACTGTATATCCTGAGCCCTAATATAGTTTTCAGGCGCTGCAAGACTTTTGGTTGCTTTTTCTCAAAAATGTGTGAGAGGCATTAATGTTCATTTGTTATCTATGAAATTCAGGATCAAATTATACATGGAGTGGGAGAGCTGGGAATCAGATATCCCAACACCATTTCCCCCCCAAATCTTAAAGACAGCCATAAATGAGCAAATTGGATCAGAGCCCTATCCCCCCCCCTTGCATAACAATTCCCTGATTAAGATTGCCCCTCCCCAAAATTGTGATTTACATCACCGGGGGCGGGGGAAGAGGTCAGTGGTGTCATTCAAATGATTTAGGAACAGGAACTCACTTTTGATTGGCACTTGTCGGGAACCCGGAACCAGCCACGGAGCCCGTTAGGATCCGGAACGCCCGTTCTGGTCCATTCCCCCTGAATGACATCACTGGAAGAGGTGGTTGCTTTGTTCCTGTTCCCATCCCAGTGGGACGATCAGGAGTCTGAAGAAAGCAATTTTGACCAGGGAAATGGAGACATGAGAAGGTTAAAAGATCCTGCGATCCAATTCTTCACCATTCGGGACTGCTCTTAAGTTTGGAAAAAGGTATGGAAGATGCCGTCACAGATCCCAAATATCTCTAGTTTGGCCCTCAGGGTCACAGTCTGGCCGGGCATTTCTAAAAACGTACACTTCCTTTCTAACGCTTGAATTGTCTCCGAACAACCGTCTCACTGCCTTGCCCGCTTCTGCTCGATCTCGACTAGTCCTAAGAGCTGGTTCACGTGTGCGGGCTGACTAATCGTCCTCTTAATCCGATCGCCCCTCATTATATTAGTTCTTGCTGAGGATTCGCTTGGAGAAATGACACTGTGAATAGGGCTGTCACAGTCGACAGCCATCTCTGCAGTGGTGTCATCTAAATGATTTAAGAACAGGTACTCACTTTTGATTGGCATGTGTCGGGACCCGCCCACCGGAAGTGACGTCATAAGCCGGAAGTGAGGTCGTGGCAGGAAGGGACATAAAAAAAGCCTTTTTTGAGGCCTCAGACCATTTTAAACTGACCCAACAGTTGCAACAGTATTCCACAGCACCCCCAGAACATGTTAAGGAGGCCTGGCATCATGTTAAAGTGACCCAACAGGTCCTAAACCCCAGAGCAGCTCATTTTTTAATGGCAAGGCAAGGCGAGGCTCCGCACGCTGCCTGCCTGCCTCTGAGAACGTGCAGGCAACTCAAACGTGCAGGAAATTCAAACGTTGCAGGGGGCGGAATCAACGAGTGGGCGGGCGAATGGGCGGGGCCAGCCATAATCCTAGAAACCGTACTCCCGTACCCCTGCGTACCCCCTGCATGACATCACTGTATCTCTGCCATTGTGACCTCTCTTTTCCTCTTGTTACTGCAGTCACAGGGCGCTCCCTGGAACTTATGCCCCTCTATGTAGCACAAGGCCATTCTCCCCCCCCCCCAAAAAAAACCACCCCTGGTTGCAACAGCTGGAACGGTGAGGAACCCCGACATGAAAAAAGCCCAGTGACCTACATGCATGTGTGAATCAGTCTTTAAGAATAGCAGACATCAAGCACAATAGCTGAGACGTTCGTGGGATAATTATCTCTCCCATTGGAAAATAAGTGCCGCAATTGAGCGGTGGTGTTTTGCCACAGCAGGAGACTATCCGGGGCTGATGTGCTCTTTCATTGGCAGTGCCCCTTAATTTCTTCCTCTTTGAAGGTTTTACGAGGACTGGGGGCAGCTGTGCCTCATCAAGCCTCTTCTGGTGAGACATTATAAGGGACCTGATTAGTTTAGAGCTGGCTTCCGCTGCTGCTGGGCCCTTCCCCATGTGCTCTTCTTGTGACAGATTTCTAGACAGCGCATTGCTCGTCAGAGAGTTTTCAGCCGCTGATCAAGGCGCACACAGCGCTCTCTCCCCTGGCCTTCCCACTCCAGCTTTCCGTGAGTCACACTGAGTCACTTTGGAGGGTTCTCCTCCCCGCTTTTCCAGAATGTGATTTCTATATTTATTTATTTGTTTGTTTGTTCGAGTCACAGAGTAGAACAAACGTGTCTGGCAGTAGTTAACAATTCCCGGGCAAGGCTGCTTGCCAAATTTGACGCTCAATACAAAACCCGCTGATTTTTAAGAAAAGCAGGCAAATGGCAGGTAATGGGAAGTAATTTGGTTGCTCCTGACAATGATCTGAATAGAATCTGTGAAGGCATGAGAGGTTTATAAAGGAATATGGGAGCCTTCTCTTCTCCCAGAGGGCCCTCGCTAGCAGAGCAGCTAACCTAGGAACAGAGCAGGAATGCGCTGGTTTCTGCTGGGGTTCCGTTACAGACCTACCCGGGGAGATCTGAAACCGTGGATACGGAGACGCCTTTTTAAAGATAGGGGAACATCAGTTTTAAAGATACTTTAAACACCGCTTTAAAGATAGGGGAACATCAGTGGTTTTGCTGCAACAAGTTAAAAAAAAGAGATTTGTTTAATGTCCCCCTATTTTTTTATAGCTGTCCCAATGGCACCTAAGTCAGATGCCATCACCACCTCCTGTGGCAAGGAGTTCCACTGCTGCAAAAAAAGTATTTTTCCTTTAATCTGTTCTCACTCTCCCAACACTCAATTTTAGTGCATGTCTCCTGGTTCTGGGGTTGTGAGAGAGGAAAAAGAACCTCCCTCTATCCACTCTATTCCTCCCATGCATAATATTGTATGTTTCAATCATGTCCTGTCCCCTCAGGCGCCTTTTTTCTGGACTGAGGAGCCCCAAACGCTGCAGTCTTTCTTCATAAGGGAGGTGCCCCAGCCCCGTAATCATTTTCGTCACTCTCTTCTGCACCTTTTCCAGCTCCACTATGTCCTTTTTGAGGTGTGGCGACCAGAACTGTACACAATATTCCAGGTGTGGCCTTACCATCGATTTGTACAATGGCATGATAATATCAATCAATTCAATCAATCACTAGTATTTTTATACCGCTTTTCAACACAAAGTTCACAAAGCGGTTTACAGGCAAATAATAACATTAAAGTTAAATGGCTCCCTGTCTCAAAAGGGCTCACAATCTAAAAGAATGGAGAACACCACCAGCAACAGCCACGAGAAAGACACTGTGCTGGGCTGAAGAGGGACAATTGCTCTCCCCCTGCTAAATATAAGAGGACACCACTTGAAAAAGTGCCTCTTGCCCAGTTAGCAGGGGTTAATATTAATATTAGCCGTTTTATTTTAATTACCCCAAGCATGGAGTTGGCCTTCTTCACACACCGCCTTCATTGAGTTGTCCACCAGCACTCCAAGGTGTCTCTCCTGAGCTGTCCGAGACTGCTCAGGACCCACCCTTTATGGTATGTTTGTGACACCCAGTGCCAGCATTTGTTGACTGCCTGAAACTCCAAACGCAGGGTATGCATTGAACATGTGCCAAAGGTATTTCAGCGATACCTTTTGCTAGATAGTTACATCCTCGTCTCTCAGCTGAAATGAAACCTATCTACAAGTGACTACTGCTACATCCTCCCCCCCCCATTCTCCTGCCTTCCACTGTTGCCTTCCACCAGTGGTGTCATCTAAATGATTTAACAACTGGTACTCACTTTTGATTGGCACATGTCAGGACCCGCCCACCGGAAGTGACATCATAAGCCGGAAGTGAGGTCGTGGCAAGAAGAGACATGAAAAAATCCCTTTTTGAGGCCTCAGACGATTTTAAACTGACCCAACAGTTGCAACAGTATTCCACAGCACCCCCAGAACATGTGAAGGAGGCCTGGCATCATGTTAAAGTGACCCAACAGTTCCAAAACCCCAGAGCAGCTCATTTTTCAGTGGCAAGGCAAGGCAAGGCAAGGCTCCGCTCGCTGCCTGCCTGGCTCTGAGAACGTGCAGGCAACTCAAACGTGCAGGAAATTCAAATGTTGCAGGGGGTGGAGTCAACGAGTGGGCGGGCGAATGGGCAGGGCCAGCTGTAATCCTAGAAACCAGTACTCGCGTACCCCCGCGTACCCCCTGCATGACATCACTGCCTTCCACTGAAGATCGCCTTCCACTGTTGTGGCCCCACTGTTGATATTAAGAACTGAAGCTCCCTGAGGTTGCCATTTTGCTCATGTAACTCTGTACCACGTGCCCCCATGCACTGACAGTGCTATGGAAACAACACAATATTTTTCATCTCAGTGCTACTAAGTAGATCTATCATTCAGATAAGCCATCTGTAAAATAGAAAAGGGATTCGAGTCGTAAGAGTCTTTCTCTGAATGAGCGTACAGAAGTGATTGTGGAGGCTGCAGATATATATGCAGAGGTAGTCATTGCGAAAGTATTCACCCACCTAATGATGTATTTTTACCACCTTGACACACATTCTCCGGTTTTGCACTTTCCTGCTATTCTCACGCCTTCTTCACTGTGGATCATCAAGGTTTTTTTTGGGGGGGGGGAACCAGGTTGGATAGTACAAATCACTTTGGAAATGATGAGCCATTGTGTTGACTCCTTGAACATTATAAACATGTTTGCCTTAATTGAGGCACGGTCAGGTTTTGTCGCCTGATCGAAAGATGAAAACAGCCCAGATTAATGACTCCTCTCAGCCTCTATTCTGACACCCCCTTTTCAAAGCACCAATATTACCCACTTAAAAGATGGATTTCTGCCAGCATTTGACAGGCAGCTGCTGTTTCCAACATGCCAGATGGTACTAAAAATTCAAAATATTTCCTATAACAGCTGTACCTTTGACAACAAAATTAATACAAGCAGAACTGTGGTGCACAGACCATGCTGGCCAGATTCCTTGTTTAAAGGGCTCCACTAACAAGACAGGTTGGAGTTGAAACATAGATTTGGACATAGATTGGCACTGAAAGTCAATCATGTATCCATGTCTGGTTTTCTGAACCAGATGCAAAGCCCAGGGTCTTTATAGGTTAGCAGCTGCTCTGATAAGGCTGTAAAATACACCCTCCCCTCGAGTGACAATAAATGTGTTAACACTTTCTTGCAACCAGCCCTTCCTAAAGCTCATCAGCTCCTTGCCTCAAGCTCTGTCTTTATGTATTTGGTGACATAAATCTTACAAGTGCATCTGACCAGAAAAAAGGACCCTTCAAATTCTGCGGGGGGACGACAACAATTTGGTATTTTTAAATTCCTACCTTTGATGCGAAAGAGAAGAAAGTCTCTTTTTAAGAAAGAAAAAAATCAGGACGGACATTTCTAGGATGTGTCAAAATAGAAAGTGCAAAAAAAAAAAGTATTTTTAATGCAAAATCCCAGTAGAATCCCAGTTAATCAGAATAATCATGCAAGCTGGCTAAATCAAAATACTTGAATTTTAAATTCAATCTATGGAAACTAGTTTAACAGTGCAATCCTATACATGTCTATTCAGAAGTAGATAAAGAAGCATTGAGGTCCATGGGACTTACTCTCAGGTAGAACTGCAGCCTTTCAGCCCAATCCAAGGTTCTGCTGTCATCAAATGGCACACAGAACACAGTTCTGCTGTCATAGAATGGATTTTGGCAGCACAGGCAGCGTGCTGTTGACGGCCATTTAAACAATTTAAAAATAAAGTTTCATTTGCCTTACTCTGCCGCACCATGGTTCCCTATGGGTCTGCTGAGATCGGTGCCAGATTTTTGGCTGGATAGAAGTCTGAATAGAACTGAGCAGTGATGTCATGCAGGGGGTACGCGGGGGTACGCGGGGGTACGCGAGTACCGGTTTCTAGGATTATGGCTGGCTCCGCCCATTCGCCTGCCCACTCGTTGACTCCGCCCCCTGAAACGTTTGAATTTCCTGCACGTTTGAGTTGCCGGCACGTTCTCAGAGCCAGGCAGGCAGGCAGGCAGGCAGCGAGCGGAGCCTTGCCTTGCCTTGCCACTGAAAAATGAGCTGCTCTGGGGTTTTGGAACTGTTGGGTCACTTTAACATGATGCCAGGCCTCCTTAACATGTTCTGGGGGTGCTGTGGAATACTGTTGCAACTGCTGGGTCAGTTTAAAATGGTCTGAGGCCTCAAAAAGGGCTTTTTTCATGCCTCTTCTTGCCACGACATCACTTCCGGCTTATGACGTCACTTCCGGTGGGTGGGTCCCGACATGTGCCAATCAAAAGTGAGTACCTGTTCTTAAATCATTTAGATGACACCACTGGAACTGAGGAGACATGTTGAGGCTGGGAAGGAGCAGAGGATATTGAGGGCAATTGATGCCGCTACCCACCCCTTGCCTGCCCGCCCCCGGCACATACCCCAGAGCTCCTGACCCTTGACCCATTCAGTTCACCCGCTTGCTTACCTAGAGTGGTGAAGGTACCTGGAACCAGCAGCAAGCCTCCTACACGGCTGTCAATTGTAGCGGCAGTTGAAAATGGCTGATCTGCTGCCACAGGCTCTTGACAGGATTGGGCCATTAGATGCACACAAGTACCCCTGCTTCACACAGTGTTTTCCCCATATGGTTCCAGGGGTTGGCTCATTGGCCTTGCTAGCTGGGCAAGAGGCACTTATATTTAGCAGGGGGAGAGAAATTTTTTCATCCTTGCACAGTGGCTTTTCTAGTAGCTTTTGCTAGTGGTGTTCTGCTCTCGGAGTCAGGGAGGATGGCTCACATCTGTGTGCTGGCTTTGGCTCAGAGAGTGGCCCAAACATACTTTACGGTGGCCCTAGTGCAGTGATGACATGCAGGGGGAACGCGGGGGAACTCAGTTCCACTAGTTAAAATTAGGGCTGACTCCGCCCACTTCACTCTCCCTCCTCCCCCCTCCCAATTCCTCTGCAAAGAGCTTTTCTTCTTGGTTGGCCGGCACTCAGAGGGTTAAAGGGAGCGACTCCGGATTCCTAGGGGGGCGAAGGCAGTGATGTCATTCAGGGGGAACAGACCAGAACGGGCATTCCGGATCCTAACGGGCTCCGTGGCTGGTTCTGGGTTCCCAACAAGTGCCAATCAAAAGTGAGTTCCTGTTCCTAAATCATTTGAATGACACCACTGCCCTAGTGCCAATAAACGTTGCTGGCCTAACTGTGCCGGCCTCACTCCAGGTTAGGATTGTGCCCCCAGGAACGTACAGAATATTTAGGAAATGTGCACATTGATTTTATGTTATACACTCCAAGTTAGGATTGTGCTCTGTTTTTCCCCCCTGTAAACCACTTTCTGAACTTTTTGTTGAAAAGTAGTATATATAAATACTGATTTATGACTGACAACCCTCACTAAATTGTAATTTGTTCACAGTATGAAATGTATTAAAGCTCCTTTAGACTCAACCTACGTAGCCGATACAGTATGCAGTTAGACACAGCATAGGCACATCATGCAATGGAAAGCTCAGGAAATGGGGACGACAACCAGATTGCGCTGGAGTTTGCTCAGGCAAGTCGAGGCATGTGGGCAGTTTCTTGTTGCTGAGCCTGATCTGTGCAAGTGACTTTCTTTATGGGTAAAACAGTGAAAGATGCTACTGGAGGCACTTAGATCAAACCACCGTGTCTGGCTTTTGGGCTAGATGGGACTCCTGACCGTGTTCTATGGTGTGTGTGTGTGTGGAGGGGACTCTTTGTTTAGGGTAGGAGATAAGCAGTGGTGTCATCCAAATGATTTAGGAACAGGTACTCACTTTTGATTTGCACTTGTCGGGGTCCACCCACCGGAAGTGACGTCATAAGCTGGAAGTGATGTCATGATTGTTGCCATGGATGTGATCATGTTTGTAATAACTTCAGCTTATGGTTAGTGTTGCTTTAACTTATATTGCTTTGATTTCTAGAGATCTGTATATACATATTTTGCTTCAACTGTTCACTGGTTAAATAGCAGGGGCCAGCTTCGAGTGGGCGGAGCCAGCTCAACTTCTAGGTGCAACTTCGTGTAGTGGTGCGTAGTGGGTGCATGACATGACTGGAGATAAGTGAGCACAAGCTAAAGCATGACCCAGTCCAAGAGACGAGGAAAATGGGACACAGCCTGCTTGCAGAATCCCAGTCTCCTGACACTACCTGAGCAGGAGGTAGACTGGGCAACCTGATCCAGGAGACAGAATGGGAAAGGCTGGGCGTGATCTGGACACCAAATTGCCACCCGCCCTGCTCCATTCCACCCCTTCCCTGCCCTTCTGCTGCCCCTGGCTGAACTTACCTGGTCTGGTGGGTGAACCTGGAAGCACTGGCACAAACAGGAAGACTTCAGTCATAAGAAAACAAGAAGAGCCCCCTGGATCAGGCCAAACGAGTCCAGCTTGCTGTATCTCACGATCGCCCACCAGATATCTCAGGAAGCACACAAGAAGATCCTGTCGCCACTTTCTTGCAAGGTAGCCCAGCACATGCCCATCACAACTTGCAAACGAGGATGGATTTTTCTTCCAGAAATTTGTTCAGTCCCCTTTTTAAAGGCATCTAGGCCAGACACTGTAACCATCACCACATCCTGTGGCAAGGAGTTCCACAGACTGATTGCATGCAGCCTTCCTGCATGCATGCTAGCTAGAAGCACTGTTGCAAAGCACTTTTCAGTTCCGCACTGGCGGAACACATTTTTCTGCTGGTGCAGAAGCCAGTTAGGATTGGGCCACTAAAGAACCACTCAAGCATTAAAAGGCGGGACATAAATAAAATAAATAAATAAATAAATAAATAAATAAAACACGTACTGTAGGATTGTAACAACCCAGGGAAGAGGCAGAAGAACAAAGGAGGAAAAGTAGCCAATGTCCTAGAGAGCTGCAAAGCAGAGGATTTGTAGGAAGGAGCACCTTGGAATGCAGTCTTGGCTAAGCAAAGATGCTCAGCACTTAGGCATCCAACAAGCTATGTTTAGCTTGGAGAAGAGAAGGCTGAGAGGGGATATGAGAGCACTCTACAAATACCTGAAGGGTTGTCATAAGGAAGAAGGGACACATTTGTTCTCACTTTTCTCTGACAATAGAACTAAGCCCAATAGGTACAAACTGCAAGAGAGGAGACTCTGGTTGGACATCAGGAAGAATTTCTTGATGATAAGGGCAGTACGACTGTGGAACAGATTCTGTGGACTGTGGAACTGGAGGGAGGTGGTGGATTCTCCCTCACTGAAGGCCTTCAAGCAGAGGCTCGACAGGCACCTGCTGGAGATGTTCTAGGAGAATTTCCTGCTACAGGCAGGGGTTGGACTACATGACCTTGTAGGCACCTTCCAACTCTACGATTCTATTTTTTTATTTTGAAGAATTTATACCCCTTTCCCATGACAGGGCAAATGCCCAAGGCGGCTTACATGGGCAGGGTAGTCTAAACCACCCTTTTAGGGTTTTTTACCAATGGGTTTTTTACCAATATACAGTATTATATTCTGCAATTCACTGAATCCTCAGTCCCAGATGTAGCCTTCACAGTGTGGTTCTCTCCTCTGGCCGTATGACCTCGAGCTTCAACAGGTGATAGTAAGTCCAGCCTGGACAAGTCCTCAAGGTTGGACTCCGTTCTTTTGCCGGCTGGCCTTCTCACCACATTCCCGCACTGGCTAATCGGCTCCACAGTGACTCCATTCTGCCACAAGAGGTGCCATGAATAACAGAACGTTGTACAACACTATGCATTGGCTATTCTGCTCCAAGATGCTTTGTTGTTGCTTCTGCAACTAACCAAGGCAGTTCTGGAATAACTGCTTCCTTAGTAAGATGTGAAGATTTTATACCCAATCCCACTGCCGGCTATTCCATAAGAGGAACTATACAAATGATCCTAATTAAGTAATACTCTGAAGGAAGATGAGCTACAGGATACTTTCCAACAAGCTCTTCAGGGAGTGTTTCCATTTGAAGTTCTTCCCACTCATGGAAGTTTTTTTTCCCCATCCATCAGAGTTCTTTTTGAAGTCCTCCTTTGCCCCATCTTTGAGGTTTTTAAAAACACCTCATGCCACAGGAAATGTTTTAGGGCCTGATCCAGAAGGCCCTGTTGCTGGTGGTGTGTGTTGCAAATGTGCCGTAAAGCAGTGAGTGCCCGGCCCCAGAGGCGGCTCTACAGGGAGGGCAAAGCTCTAAGTGTTGCAAGAAGCCTTACCCTGTTGTGTAAATCCCTCCTCTCCCTTGCTGCTGTAGCCAGTAAGCAACGCCAAGATGTTGCTTTTCCCTGTGAGGATTGGCTAAAACAGTGCAGGAGAGGAATGATTTCCACTGCAAGCTAAGGCTTCTTGCAAAACTTAGAGCTCTGCCCTCCCTTAGATCTGCCTCTGCCCGGCCCCAACGTGAGTGGATGGACTGATGGTGCTCCAGCAGGGAGGCTTAGTGGTTTCAGCATGGCTAGGCTGTGGGCCTGCAGTCAGGAAGAAGCGTGATGGTTCCACGTGGCTCAGCGGTGTGCTGTGAGCAAGGAGAGTTTGTGATGGTTTCTTGGCCCGGCTAGGGAGCCAGGGGTGCGGCGGCTTCTGTGGGAAACGGAGGGGGGGGGGTTCTCTTCTCACAACAGTTCCATAGTTATCAAGTTGAGCATGCCACTTCAGCAGCTGCAGAGCAAACTACGGATTGTACTGCAAGAATTAAAGCCTCTGTCCCAGTGATGTCATGCAGGGGGTACGCAGGGGTACGCGAGTACCGGTTTCTAGGATTATGGCTAGCCCCGCCCATTCGCCCGCCCACTCGTCGACTCTGCCCCTGCAACGTTTGAATTTCCTGCACGTTTGAGTTGCCTGCACGTTCTCAGAGCCAGGCAGGCAGGCAGGCAGCGAGTGGAGCCTTGCCTTGCCTTGCCACTGAAAAATGAGCTGCTCTGGGGTTTTGGAACTGTTGGGTCACTTTAACATGATGCCAGGCCTCCTTCACATGTTCTGGGGGTGCTGTGGAATACTGTTGCAACTGTTGGGTCAGTTTAAAATTGTCTGAGGCCTCAAAAAGGGCTTTTTTCATGTTCCTTCCTGCCATGACCTCACTTCCGGCTTATGACGTCACTTCTGGTGGGCGGGTCCCGACACGTGCCAATCAAAAGTGAGTACCTGTTCTTAAATCATTTAGATGACACCACTGCTCTGTCCTGTCTGGGCCTGGAATTCACAATGGCCTCTGAGCACACTGCCTTAGACAATTGCTCGGAGTATTGCTGTATGTCTCAGGTATTTGCGTCACATTCCCAATGTATCGTCAGCGGAGACAGGCTGCAAAAATGAACCGCAATCCCTTTCTGATCTCCCTGGTCCAAGTCACCCAGGCACTTTCATCTGGTTGAGTCATTTCTGTCCTAGCCTGCAGGCAGATGCTCCCATCCTTTATGTGCCTTTGTTCTGTGTGCACTTTTCATCATGGCATTTATCTTATCAGCTTTTGAGTTGTGTTGGTTATTGCTTAAGAATATAATCCACTGAGCATTAGTTTAGTGCAACTGCTATTTGTCTCAAAGCAGCTCGGGAGGGGTCCGGACTTTGTGGGTTGCACTCTCATTGTTTGCTCTGCTCCATTTTATGATATTTAACATTTTGATGATGGCGACAACATGACCATAATTAAGAGAACAGGATTTTCCCTCCCTAAGTCATCACTGAAAATCTGCAGTGTCATCCCATAACCCAACTGCCCAAAAAGGGTAGAAAATAAGCGCACGAGTTCCTTGAAAAATAATTCAACCATGAGCTGGAAAGTGAGAATAAATGCAATATAAAGAGAGGAAGGTGGGACAATGAAGGTATAACTGATTCTGATAATCTCCAGACTAGCAAAAAAAAAAAATCAGTTCACCCCTACTTATCCACAAGGAATAAAGAAGAAAATTCCAAACTCAGATACCAAGTATGATACAGATTGTTTTTAATTTCCAATTTTTTATTCAATGGGCAAATGCAGAAACAGCCTGAATAAGGAGCTGACATTTGCACATCTATACCCCCATTAGGGACGTGGTGGCGCAGCGGGTTAAACTGCTGCTGCTGGGCTTTCTGACCGGAAGGTTGGGAGTTCAAGACTGCACGATGGAGTGAGCTCCCTTTGCTTGTCCCAGCTCCTGCCAACCTAGCAGTTTGAAAGCACCTAAATGCCAGTAGAGAAATAGGGACCACTTCGGTGGGAAGGGGACGGCGTTCCGTGTGCTATGGCGTAGAGTCATGCCGGCCATATGACCACGGAAGCTTGTCCTTGGACAAAATGCCAGCTCTACAGGCTTTGAAACAGAGATAAGCACCGCCCCTTACAGTCGGTCACGACTAGACCATTCGGTCGTGGGGAAACCTTTACCTTTACCCCCATTAGGCTGCATCCAAACCCCAATTTGGGCTGTCGCAGTGTGCTTAGACTTGCGTCTGCTAAACAACAGGCACAGATCCGAGCAGCCCCTTTGGGGCGGCTGGCATCTACCCCAGAATACGGGTAGGGGATGAATGTGCCATTGCCCTGTGGAGGCTGAATGAATGAAGACTTCACCATCTGAAATCTGAGTGGTTTGGAAGCATTCAGTGGTAAATTTTGGCCAAGTGTTGCAGTCACACTCTGAGTAATCATCCAGAACAATTTAGATAAGCAATCAATTGCTCAAACACAAAAGGCCTATTGCCAGTCTTTGCTTTATGATACTCCACACAATGTGACCTACATTCCTATTATCACACATGCAAATTTATAGGCATCAGTCACAGATATACTTTAGTAAAATTTCCTGGAACTTCTGATGTCTTCCCTTTGTCTCCCCAACAGCGACTGTGAAAGGTGACTCACACAGCCAAGACCCTCAGGCTGCAATCCTAGGCACGCATATCTGGGAGTAAGTCCCATTTAACTCCATGAGACCTATTTCTTAGTAGACATGCATGGTATTGAGTTGCTAGATTATTATTATTTATTTTTAATTACTAATAAAATTACTAGATTATTATGTTAGTAATTCTAAGGCACATATATGCAGTTGAATAAACCATGTAATCAGCGGCGTCATGCAGCCGGAACGCTGGGCGGGAGGAACGGGTGAGCGGCAGCCCGCCCGTTGTGTTCTGGTCCATTTCGCCGTCTTTCCCGCCCCCGCGGGGAAGGAAGACGGCGAAACGGACCGGAACGCAACGGGCGGACTGCCACTCACCCATTCCTCCCGCCCAGCATTCCGGCTGCATGACACTGCTGCATGTAATTATCACACATGGAATAAGCAATTTTAACACAATATATTGTGAAATTTTAACTTGCACTTCCAAAACATCCTGGGCAGCCCAATCGTATTGTGTTCCACTGTTGGAAGGAGGAGGATGCTGGTGGAATATCACATCCATCCATGAGCACTACAAGGTCACTGTTGGCCAAGTGCACTGATGGGTTAAGCCAACTGCATTTTCCAGTGTCGGTGAGCTGGCAACGGGTGAGCGGAAAACAGGGGAAGGGAGGCAGAACAAAGGAGGGAGATGGTGGGTTTAATGGCACTCATAGGCGGCCAGATCCTACCCTTCTCCCTCTGTGCTACCCTTATGTTACTCAATCCTGCACCAGCAAAATAGCTGGCAAAGGAACAAGGAGACCACTAGGACAGTGGCTCTCCACCCTTTCAGCACAGTGACCCACTTTTTAGAGTAACTATCTGTCAGGACCCACCAGAAGTGATGTCATTAACCTGGAAGTGATGTCATGGCTGGAAGTGGCATCATAAAGCAGGGAAATTTTCAACATCCCTCATATGACAAAATCAAAACAAATTAAACGTTTATAAGTATAAATTTAAACATTCATTTAAACTAAAGAAGAAGCCTCATAACCCTCCCAATCAGTTGCTGATCTGTTGTTTACAAGACATTCTCCAAAGGCTGCCATCCTATCCACTCTTATCTGAGAATAAGCCCCATTGACTATCATTGTTAAAAGCGTATAAATGTGGTTTGTTAAAAAGACAGATCTGTAATACTTCCCCAAATTCAGTCACATGCTATCAGTGATGTCATGCAGGGGGTACGCGGGGGTACGCGAGTACCGGTTTCTAGGATTACAGCTGGCCCTGCCCATTAGCCCGCCCACTCGTCGACTCCTCCCCCTGCAACGTTTGAATTTCATGCACGTTCTCAGAGCCAGGCAGGCAGGCAGGCAGGCAGGCAGGCAGGCAGGCAGGCAGGCAGGCAGGCAGCGAGCGGAGCCTTGCCTTGCCACTGAAAAATGAGCTGCTCTGAGGTTTTGGAACTGTTGGGGATGCTGTGGAATACTGTTGCAACTGTTGGGTCAGTTTAAAATCGTCTGAAGCCGCAAAAAGGGCTTTTTTCATGTCACTTCCTGCCACGACATCACTTCTGGCTTATGATGTCACTTCTGGTGGGCGGGTCCCGACACGTGCCAATCAAAAGTGAGTACCTGTTCTTAAATCATTTAGATGACACCACTGCATGCTATGGTAGCATCAGGTCTAAGAGATTAAAAATGAAAAACATATTGAAATGAATGGGGACCCACCTAGTGAGTCCCAACCCACAGTGAGAAACTGTGACTCACAGTAGGCCACAGATATGTTCTTCTTCTTAGAAGACAGACATTCTTCTAAAAGAGGAAACTAGAGTTATAGACATTTCATATTGAGCTCCATATCTACTCTACCACCACCAAGGAAAATAAACCTCTCGTTTTCGGGAGCCATCATTATCTGATTTGTCCATGTCAGCACCTTGACAGGTTCATTATGGGGTGAATTATAAAATGGCCACCACTGTAACAAGATGAGAGGAAAATTCCCCAGCACTCCCTTTTTGCTGCTGTTTATGCTCAGCCAGACCATTTCTTATGGTCGGAAACCACGTTGTGGTTGTTAACTTAATGGGGAAGAATTGTGTTATTTAATGCTGCTGCACAGCGGTGTTATGCTGCCGGAACGCTGGGCAGGACATCTGGGTGATCGGCAGCCCGCCTGTCACGTTCTGGAGCGTAACACCGTTTGCGTAACGTACGCAAGCGGCGTAATTGGTAGCGCAAACGGCGTAACGCTCCAGAACACAATGGGCGGGCTGTCGATCACCCGGATGTCCCGCCCAGCGTTCCGGCAGCATAACACCGCTGCTGCTGCACCTTTTGCAGACATGAACTTCCAATCCTTTGCGAAAGACTCCTGCGGGCAACGATAATAAATTGCTCTGTCCTCGGGTCAAGAGTTACTAATAGGACTGGGAATCTACGGACAGTAATACCTTGTCAATGGTAGTCCAGTACCACTACTCAGTTGCAATGATTGTGTATCTATTTTGACAACCCCCTTCCTGTCTTAAAATTGGAGCTCAGCTGATCGTTTCTCCCTTGACCTTGACTTTTTAGCAGGGGACCCACTTTTTAATGACAGTCAATCAGGACCCACCTGGGTTTATAAGATTTTTTTTAAGGTGATCTAAAATGAAATAATAGTCTCATTTACTTATAAATAATATTTTTATTTTATTTATTTGCAAAAACAAAACAAAAAAACCCACCCTAGATCCATGTCTCATAATGTGGCAGCCCTAATGAATCGCCTCAAGGATGGAGAGGCTGAGCTATGTGTCCCAGGCTGCAATCCTATACACCCTTTCCTGTGAGTAAGCTCCATTGACCACCATGGGACTTACTTCTGAGTAGACATGCATAGGCGTGTGCTGTCAGCCTTCACCTTTCCCACTGCCTGTCATTGATGGGGGGGTGGGCTCAACAGAAAAAAAGACACACAAACATTTATCTATTTACACTAGTTTGCAAACTGCAGGAGCTCAGCTTTTTTCAGGAGAATTATTAGCAGTTATTTTGCAAACTGCAGGAGCTCAGCTCTTTGCTGGGCAGTTAGCAGCTCTCTGATTTTTGAATAGCCTCAGGACTTGAAGCAATTACTTATCTGATCTTTCCGCTACCTTTGTTTTCATTACAGGCTCTGTGGGACTCACCAGAAATTGGGTTATATGCAGACATGTCATGTAGCGGGTACGCGGGGGTACACGAGTACCCGTTCCTAGGATTAGGGCTGGCCCCGCCCATTCGCCCGCCCACTCGTCGACTCCGTTGGCGCTCTCCTCCACCCCCTGCAACGTTTGAATTGCCTGCACGTTTGAGTTGCCTGCAGTTCTCAGAGCCAGGCAGGCAGGCAGCGGAGCGAGGGAGACCGATGGCGGCAGCAGCGTGAGCAGGTAGGCTGCCTGGGGCGCCCTCCCAAGGAGGCGCAGTGGTTCCTGGGGGCGGTTCCTGGGTTCCAGCTATGACCTCACTTCCAGTGGGCGGGCCCCGACACAAGTGCCAATCAAAAGTGAGTACCTATTGCTAAATCATTTAGATGCCATTACTGGTTTTATGACCCACCAAGTGGGTCCTGATCAACAGTTTGAGAAACTCTGCCTTAAGGAAATAATCCTGTCGATACATATGCCAATTGTTGGAATATTTGCATGCGAGAGAACACATGACAACTCTAATGACAGCCAGCTCGAAAGAAAAAGATATTTAAAGGAAAGTCACACTGAAGAGACATCATTTGGTGACCTACATTTAATATATTCTAGGGCCAGTCGTTTGACAGTTCGAAAAATACTTGGCCAGTTGTCTGGAAAATATTTTCAATTATACTTCAGTACTTAAAACTTTAAAACTGAAAAAAGTACTTTTTTGAAAAAAAAGTTGAGATTAATCCCTAAACCAGGCAGATCACGGGAAATGTTGCATGCAATGCAAGACATAGCCTATTTAATTAAAAACAATAGCAATTCAACCCCACTAGGAAAATGGCTCCACTTAAATGGTTTGGAAGTTGCAGACTTGAGGTTCATAGTCCATATATGCACATTTATGTTGCCATCCAGACACCAAACGCCTCCGAGGGTCACCTTTCCCTCACTGACCTCTGGCCGGAATGTCAGGACCTTTGAATCTACCACTCATCGAGTAAGTCATCCTTTGAAGATATCTCTGGCGATAAGGCAGCTATCAACCCAGACATCAAAAACAACCCAAAGAATGTTCCCTTCGAACTTGCATGGCTGAACCCTTCAAACTGGCATTGGAGGAAGCCAAAAACAGAACCTGAAGCCTTCCAAGGAACGTTCCAGGCAAAAATCTGCTCTTTAGACCAGAGGGGTGAGGACGGTGCTGCGAGGGGAAGTGGGCGCAGCGAGCGTCAGTTGTGGTAGGGCGAAAGAAGCGGCACACCTTTTGGCCCCCCGCCCTCCCTTGTGTCCGGCATGCTCCTAAATGGAGCGATTCTGGATGCAGGAGTGTGTGGCAAAACGCAGGGGGTGGTGCAGCAGAGCTAGGGGTGGTGGTGACATGGCTTTGAGCTGATTAGGGCCCTGCTTTAGACTGGGCACCGCATGGGCACACAAGAGCCTCTGCTCAGTGGTATCATTCAAATGATTTAGGAACAGGAACTCACTATTGAGTTCAAATTCAAATGTTGGAAAAAGAAAAAAAACGGAAGCAGCCACGGAGCCCATTAGGATCCGGAATGCCCGTTCTGGCCCGTTTCCCCTGAATGACATCATTGCCTTCTCCCCAGTGGGCTGCAGACTCACCAGAGCAGCTGCTGACTCCACGTGTGTGGCTGGAGGGAGCGAGGAAGGGGGCTGTGCAGGACGGGACTTCCCCACTGCAGCCCTTCCCCCTTCGCCCCCCTAGGAATCCGGAGTCGCTCCCTTTAACCCTCTGAGTGCCGG
>JAJKFI010019777.1:0-18701 GCA_029204185.1 Lerista edwardsae | reverse complement strand
ATCAATCAATCAATCAATCAATCAATCAATCAATCAATCAATCAATCAATCAATCAACAGGTACTTATATACCGCTTTTCAACACGAAGTTCACAAAGCGGTTTACAGGCAAATAGTAATAATAAAGTTAAATGGCTCCCTGTCCCAAAAGGGCTCACAATCTAAAAAAAGGCAGACCGCCAGCAACAGCCACTAGAAAGACTGCGCAGGGGTGAAGAGGGACAGTTACTCTCCCCCTGCTAAATATAAGAGGAACACCACTGGAAAAAGTGCCTCTTGTCCAGTTTGCATATGCTACACAGGGCAAAGAAGATTTTGTAGGACCCCCTCCCCCAATAATTTCTTAAGTATTTTTTTTTTACTTAAGTATTAAGTAAGTAAGTAAGTAAGTAAGTAAGTAAGTAAGTAAGTAATCTGGTTAATTGGCCCTAACGTTTGGTACCCCTGCTAACTGGGCAAGAGGCACTTTTTCAAGTGGTGCTCCTCTTATATTTAGCAGGGGGAGTGTAACTTTACCTCTTTACCCCAGCACAGGGTCTTTTCTAGTGGCTGTTGCTGATCAAGTTCTGCATTTTTATTTTTATTTTTAGATTGTGAAACCTTTTGCCTGTAAACCACTTTGTGAATGTTTTGTTGAAAAGTGATATATAAATACTGTTTGACTGATTGAGTACAGATATTCCGAGGCAGTTTCATTCTGCATTAAATTGCCTTTCCAATGATATACAGTATAACATGATGGTGTTATTCATACCTGGCAAGGTTTTCACAATTTTGGCCACTAGTGTCAAGCTCAGCTTGTTGCCCCCCCCAAAGCTTGTTGCCCAGCGCAATTGTTACCCCCTGCACCCCCTTATCTCCGCCTCTCACTCTGCCATGCTCTGCCAACACACATACATGCCAACAACCTCTTCCGAGCAGCCGGTGGATGTGGATCCTTCGTCGTGCATCCACAGCCATAGCGGTGAAGGAAGCCCATCCCGCATCCCCTGCCTTTTTCCTGACTAGCCTTTCTGCTGGACACCCAATAAGGAGGCTTACTAGGAGGGAGGAGGGAGCAGGCAGTAGCCGTGGGCTGTCCGCTTTCTTTACCCTGAAATATTGGACAACTGTATATCCTGAGCCCTAATATAGTTTTCAGGCGCTGCAAGACTTTTGGTTGCTTTTTCTCAAAAATGTGTGAGAGGCATTAATGTTCATTTGTTATCTATGAAATTCAGGATCAAATTATACATGGAGTGGGAGAGCTGGGAATCAGATATCCCAACACCATTTCCCCCCCAAATCTTAAAGACAGCCATAAATGAGCAAATTGGATCAGAGCCCTATCCCCCCCCCCTTGCATAACAATTCCCTGATTAAGATTGCCCCTCCCCAAAATTGTGATTTACATCACCGGGGGCGGGGGAAGAGGTCAGTGGTGTCATTCAAATGATTTAGGAACAGGAACTCACTTTTGATTGGCACTTGTCGGGAACCCGGAACCAGCCACGGAGCCCGTTAGGATCCGGAACGCCCGTTCTGGTCCATTCCCCCTGAATGACATCACTGGAAGAGGTGGTTGCTTTGTTCCTGTTCCCATCCCAGTGGGACGATCAGGAGTCTGAAGAAAGCAATTTTGACCAGGGAAATGGAGACATGAGAAGGTTAAAAGATCCTGCGATCCAATTCTTCACCATTCGGGACTGCTCTTAAGTTTGGAAAAAGGTATGGAAGATGCCGTCACAGATCCCAAATATCTCTAGTTTGGCCCTCAGGGTCACAGTCTGGCCGGGCATTTCTAAAAACGTACACTTCCTTTCTAACGCTTGAATTGTCTCCGAACAACCGTCTCACTGCCTTGCCCGCTTCTGCTCGATCTCGACTAGTCCTAAGAGCTGGTTCACGTGTGCGGGCTGACTAATCGTCCTCTTAATCCGATCGCCCCTCATTATATTAGTTCTTGCTGAGGATTCGCTTGGAGAAATGACACTGTGAATAGGGCTGTCACAGTCGACAGCCATCTCTGCAGTGGTGTCATCTAAATGATTTAAGAACAGGTACTCACTTTTGATTGGCATGTGTCGGGACCCGCCCACCGGAAGTGACGTCATAAGCCGGAAGTGAGGTCGTGGCAGGAAGGGACATAAAAAAAGCCTTTTTTGAGGCCTCAGACCATTTTAAACTGACCCAACAGTTGCAACAGTATTCCACAGCACCCCCAGAACATGTTAAGGAGGCCTGGCATCATGTTAAAGTGACCCAACAGGTCCTAAACCCCAGAGCAGCTCATTTTTTAATGGCAAGGCAAGGCGAGGCTCCGCACGCTGCCTGCCTGCCTCTGAGAACGTGCAGGCAACTCAAACGTGCAGGAAATTCAAACGTTGCAGGGGGCGGAATCAACGAGTGGGCGGGCGAATGGGCGGGGCCAGCCATAATCCTAGAAACCGTACTCCCGTACCCCTGCGTACCCCCTGCATGACATCACTGTATCTCTGCCATTGTGACCTCTCTTTTCCTCTTGTTACTGCAGTCACAGGGCGCTCCCTGGAACTTATGCCCCTCTATGTAGCACAAGGCCATTCTCCCCCCCCCCCAAAAAAAACCACCCCTGGTTGCAACAGCTGGAACGGTGAGGAACCCCGACATGAAAAAAGCCCAGTGACCTACATGCATGTGTGAATCAGTCTTTAAGAATAGCAGACATCAAGCACAATAGCTGAGACGTTCGTGGGATAATTATCTCTCCCATTGGAAAATAAGTGCCGCAATTGAGCGGTGGTGTTTTGCCACAGCAGGAGACTATCCGGGGCTGATGTGCTCTTTCATTGGCAGTGCCCCTTAATTTCTTCCTCTTTGAAGGTTTTACGAGGACTGGGGGCAGCTGTGCCTCATCAAGCCTCTTCTGGTGAGACATTATAAGGGACCTGATTAGTTTAGAGCTGGCTTCCGCTGCTGCTGGGCCCTTCCCCATGTGCTCTTCTTGTGACAGATTTCTAGACAGCGCATTGCTCGTCAGAGAGTTTTCAGCCGCTGATCAAGGCGCACACAGCGCTCTCTCCCCTGGCCTTCCCACTCCAGCTTTCCGTGAGTCACACTGAGTCACTTTGGAGGGTTCTCCTCCCCGCTTTTCCAGAATGTGATTTCTATATTTATTTATTTGTTTGTTTGTTCGAGTCACAGAGTAGAACAAACGTGTCTGGCAGTAGTTAACAATTCCCGGGCAAGGCTGCTTGCCAAATTTGACGCTCAATACAAAACCCGCTGATTTTTAAGAAAAGCAGGCAAATGGCAGGTAATGGGAAGTAATTTGGTTGCTCCTGACAATGATCTGAATAGAATCTGTGAAGGCATGAGAGGTTTATAAAGGAATATGGGAGCCTTCTCTTCTCCCAGAGGGCCCTCGCTAGCAGAGCAGCTAACCTAGGAACAGAGCAGGAATGCGCTGGTTTCTGCTGGGGTTCCGTTACAGACCTACCCGGGGAGATCTGAAACCGTGGATACGGAGACGCCTTTTTAAAGATAGGGGAACATCAGTTTTAAAGATACTTTAAACACCGCTTTAAAGATAGGGGAACATCAGTGGTTTTGCTGCAACAAGTTAAAAAAAAGAGATTTGTTTAATGTCCCCCTATTTTTTTATAGCTGTCCCAATGGCACCTAAGTCAGATGCCATCACCACCTCCTGTGGCAAGGAGTTCCACTGCTGCAAAAAAAGTATTTTTCCTTTAATCTGTTCTCACTCTCCCAACACTCAATTTTAGTGCATGTCTCCTGGTTCTGGGGTTGTGAGAGAGGAAAAAGAACCTCCCTCTATCCACTCTATTCCTCCCATGCATAATATTGTATGTTTCAATCATGTCCTGTCCCCTCAGGCGCCTTTTTTCTGGACTGAGGAGCCCCAAACGCTGCAGTCTTTCTTCATAAGGGAGGTGCCCCAGCCCCGTAATCATTTTCGTCACTCTCTTCTGCACCTTTTCCAGCTCCACTATGTCCTTTTTGAGGTGTGGCGACCAGAACTGTACACAATATTCCAGGTGTGGCCTTACCATCGATTTGTACAATGGCATGATAATATCAATCAATTCAATCAATCACTAGTATTTTTATACCGCTTTTCAACACAAAGTTCACAAAGCGGTTTACAGGCAAATAATAACATTAAAGTTAAATGGCTCCCTGTCTCAAAAGGGCTCACAATCTAAAAGAATGGAGAACACCACCAGCAACAGCCACGAGAAAGACACTGTGCTGGGCTGAAGAGGGACAATTGCTCTCCCCCTGCTAAATATAAGAGGACACCACTTGAAAAAGTGCCTCTTGCCCAGTTAGCAGGGGTTAATATTAATATTAGCCGTTTTATTTTAATTACCCCAAGCATGGAGTTGGCCTTCTTCACACACCGCCTTCATTGAGTTGTCCACCAGCACTCCAAGGTGTCTCTCCTGAGCTGTCCGAGACTGCTCAGGACCCACCCTTTATGGTATGTTTGTGACACCCAGTGCCAGCATTTGTTGACTGCCTGAAACTCCAAACGCAGGGTATGCATTGAACATGTGCCAAAGGTATTTCAGCGATACCTTTTGCTAGATAGTTACATCCTCGTCTCTCAGCTGAAATGAAACCTATCTACAAGTGACTACTGCTACATCCTCCCCCCCCCATTCTCCTGCCTTCCACTGTTGCCTTCCACCAGTGGTGTCATCTAAATGATTTAACAACTGGTACTCACTTTTGATTGGCACATGTCAGGACCCGCCCACCGGAAGTGACATCATAAGCCGGAAGTGAGGTCGTGGCAAGAAGAGACATGAAAAAATCCCTTTTTGAGGCCTCAGACGATTTTAAACTGACCCAACAGTTGCAACAGTATTCCACAGCACCCCCAGAACATGTGAAGGAGGCCTGGCATCATGTTAAAGTGACCCAACAGTTCCAAAACCCCAGAGCAGCTCATTTTTCAGTGGCAAGGCAAGGCAAGGCAAGGCTCCGCTCGCTGCCTGCCTGGCTCTGAGAACGTGCAGGCAACTCAAACGTGCAGGAAATTCAAATGTTGCAGGGGGTGGAGTCAACGAGTGGGCGGGCGAATGGGCAGGGCCAGCTGTAATCCTAGAAACCAGTACTCGCGTACCCCCGCGTACCCCCTGCATGACATCACTGCCTTCCACTGAAGATCGCCTTCCACTGTTGTGGCCCCACTGTTGATATTAAGAACTGAAGCTCCCTGAGGTTGCCATTTTGCTCATGTAACTCTGTACCACGTGCCCCCATGCACTGACAGTGCTATGGAAACAACACAATATTTTTCATCTCAGTGCTACTAAGTAGATCTATCATTCAGATAAGCCATCTGTAAAATAGAAAAGGGATTCGAGTCGTAAGAGTCTTTCTCTGAATGAGCGTACAGAAGTGATTGTGGAGGCTGCAGATATATATGCAGAGGTAGTCATTGCGAAAGTATTCACCCACCTAATGATGTATTTTTACCACCTTGACACACATTCTCCGGTTTTGCACTTTCCTGCTATTCTCACGCCTTCTTCACTGTGGATCATCAAGGTTTTTTTTGGGGGGGGGGAACCAGGTTGGATAGTACAAATCACTTTGGAAATGATGAGCCATTGTGTTGACTCCTTGAACATTATAAACATGTTTGCCTTAATTGAGGCACGGTCAGGTTTTGTCGCCTGATCGAAAGATGAAAACAGCCCAGATTAATGACTCCTCTCAGCCTCTATTCTGACACCCCCTTTTCAAAGCACCAATATTACCCACTTAAAAGATGGATTTCTGCCAGCATTTGACAGGCAGCTGCTGTTTCCAACATGCCAGATGGTACTAAAAATTCAAAATATTTCCTATAACAGCTGTACCTTTGACAACAAAATTAATACAAGCAGAACTGTGGTGCACAGACCATGCTGGCCAGATTCCTTGTTTAAAGGGCTCCACTAACAAGACAGGTTGGAGTTGAAACATAGATTTGGACATAGATTGGCACTGAAAGTCAATCATGTATCCATGTCTGGTTTTCTGAACCAGATGCAAAGCCCAGGGTCTTTATAGGTTAGCAGCTGCTCTGATAAGGCTGTAAAATACACCCTCCCCTCGAGTGACAATAAATGTGTTAACACTTTCTTGCAACCAGCCCTTCCTAAAGCTCATCAGCTCCTTGCCTCAAGCTCTGTCTTTATGTATTTGGTGACATAAATCTTACAAGTGCATCTGACCAGAAAAAAGGACCCTTCAAATTCTGCGGGGGGACGACAACAATTTGGTATTTTTAAATTCCTACCTTTGATGCGAAAGAGAAGAAAGTCTCTTTTTAAGAAAGAAAAAAATCAGGACGGACATTTCTAGGATGTGTCAAAATAGAAAGTGCAAAAAAAAAAAGTATTTTTAATGCAAAATCCCAGTAGAATCCCAGTTAATCAGAATAATCATGCAAGCTGGCTAAATCAAAATACTTGAATTTTAAATTCAATCTATGGAAACTAGTTTAACAGTGCAATCCTATACATGTCTATTCAGAAGTAGATAAAGAAGCATTGAGGTCCATGGGACTTACTCTCAGGTAGAACTGCAGCCTTTCAGCCCAATCCAAGGTTCTGCTGTCATCAAATGGCACACAGAACACAGTTCTGCTGTCATAGAATGGATTTTGGCAGCACAGGCAGCGTGCTGTTGACGGCCATTTAAACAATTTAAAAATAAAGTTTCATTTGCCTTACTCTGCCGCACCATGGTTCCCTATGGGTCTGCTGAGATCGGTGCCAGATTTTTGGCTGGATAGAAGTCTGAATAGAACTGAGCAGTGATGTCATGCAGGGGGTACGCGGGGGTACGCGGGGGTACGCGAGTACCGGTTTCTAGGATTATGGCTGGCTCCGCCCATTCGCCTGCCCACTCGTTGACTCCGCCCCCTGAAACGTTTGAATTTCCTGCACGTTTGAGTTGCCGGCACGTTCTCAGAGCCAGGCAGGCAGGCAGGCAGGCAGCGAGCGGAGCCTTGCCTTGCCTTGCCACTGAAAAATGAGCTGCTCTGGGGTTTTGGAACTGTTGGGTCACTTTAACATGATGCCAGGCCTCCTTAACATGTTCTGGGGGTGCTGTGGAATACTGTTGCAACTGCTGGGTCAGTTTAAAATGGTCTGAGGCCTCAAAAAGGGCTTTTTTCATGCCTCTTCTTGCCACGACATCACTTCCGGCTTATGACGTCACTTCCGGTGGGTGGGTCCCGACATGTGCCAATCAAAAGTGAGTACCTGTTCTTAAATCATTTAGATGACACCACTGGAACTGAGGAGACATGTTGAGGCTGGGAAGGAGCAGAGGATATTGAGGGCAATTGATGCCGCTACCCACCCCTTGCCTGCCCGCCCCCGGCACATACCCCAGAGCTCCTGACCCTTGACCCATTCAGTTCACCCGCTTGCTTACCTAGAGTGGTGAAGGTACCTGGAACCAGCAGCAAGCCTCCTACACGGCTGTCAATTGTAGCGGCAGTTGAAAATGGCTGATCTGCTGCCACAGGCTCTTGACAGGATTGGGCCATTAGATGCACACAAGTACCCCTGCTTCACACAGTGTTTTCCCCATATGGTTCCAGGGGTTGGCTCATTGGCCTTGCTAGCTGGGCAAGAGGCACTTATATTTAGCAGGGGGGAGAGAAATTTTTTCATCCTTGCACAGTGGCTTTTCTAGTAGCTTTTGCTAGTGGTGTTCTGCTCTCGGAGTCAGGGAGGATGGCTCACATCTGTGTGCTGGCTTTGGCTCAGAGAGTGGCCCAAACATACTTTACGGTGGCCCTAGTGCAGTGATGACATGCAGGGGGAACGCGGGGGAACTCAGTTCCACTAGTTAAAATTAGGGCTGACTCCGCCCACTTCACTCTCCCTCCTCCCCCCTCCCAATTCCTCTGCAAAGAGCTTTTCTTCTTGGTTGGCCGGCACTCAGAGGGTTAAAGGGAGCGACTCCGGATTCCTAGGGGGGCGAAGGCAGTGATGTCATTCAGGGGGAACAGACCAGAACGGGCATTCCGGATCCTAACGGGCTCCGTGGCTGGTTCTGGGTTCCCAACAAGTGCCAATCAAAAGTGAGTTCCTGTTCCTAAATCATTTGAATGACACCACTGCCCTAGTGCCAATAAACGTTGCTGGCCTAACTGTGCCGGCCTCACTCCAGGTTAGGATTGTGCCCCCAGGAACGTACAGAATATTTAGGAAATGTGCACATTGATTTTATGTTATACACTCCAAGTTAGGATTGTGCTCTGTTTTTCCCCCCTGTAAACCACTTTCTGAACTTTTTGTTGAAAAGTAGTATATATAAATACTGATTTATGACTGACAACCCTCACTAAATTGTAATTTGTTCACAGTATGAAATGTATTAAAGCTCCTTTAGACTCAACCTACGTAGCCGATACAGTATGCAGTTAGACACAGCATAGGCACATCATGCAATGGAAAGCTCAGGAAATGGGGACGACAACCAGATTGCGCTGGAGTTTGCTCAGGCAAGTCGAGGCATGTGGGCAGTTTCTTGTTGCTGAGCCTGATCTGTGCAAGTGACTTTCTTTATGGGTAAAACAGTGAAAGATGCTACTGGAGGCACTTAGATCAAACCACCGTGTCTGGCTTTTGGGCTAGATGGGACTCCTGACCGTGTTCTATGGTGTGTGTGTGTGTGGAGGGGACTCTTTGTTTAGGGTAGGAGATAAGCAGTGGTGTCATCCAAATGATTTAGGAACAGGTACTCACTTTTGATTTGCACTTGTCGGGGTCCACCCACCGGAAGTGACGTCATAAGCTGGAAGTGATGTCATGATTGTTGCCATGGATGTGATCATGTTTGTAATAACTTCAGCTTATGGTTAGTGTTGCTTTAACTTATATTGCTTTGATTTCTAGAGATCTGTATATACATATTTTGCTTCAACTGTTCACTGGTTAAATAGCAGGGGCCAGCTTCGAGTGGGCGGAGCCAGCTCAACTTCTAGGTGCAACTTCGTGTAGTGGTGCGTAGTGGGTGCATGACATGACTGGAGATAAGTGAGCACAAGCTAAAGCATGACCCAGTCCAAGAGACGAGGAAAATGGGACACAGCCTGCTTGCAGAATCCCAGTCTCCTGACACTACCTGAGCAGGAGGTAGACTGGGCAACCTGATCCAGGAGACAGAATGGGAAAGGCTGGGCGTGATCTGGACACCAAATTGCCACCCGCCCTGCTCCATTCCACCCCTTCCCTGCCCTTCTGCTGCCCCTGGCTGAACTTACCTGGTCTGGTGGGTGAACCTGGAAGCACTGGCACAAACAGGAAGACTTCAGTCATAAGAAAACAAGAAGAGCCCCCTGGATCAGGCCAAACGAGTCCAGCTTGCTGTATCTCACGATCGCCCACCAGATATCTCAGGAAGCACACAAGAAGATCCTGTCGCCACTTTCTTGCAAGGTAGCCCAGCACATGCCCATCACAACTTGCAAACGAGGATGGATTTTTCTTCCAGAAATTTGTTCAGTCCCCTTTTTAAAGGCATCTAGGCCAGACACTGTAACCATCACCACATCCTGTGGCAAGGAGTTCCACAGACTGATTGCATGCAGCCTTCCTGCATGCATGCTAGCTAGAAGCACTGTTGCAAAGCACTTTTCAGTTCCGCACTGGCGGAACACATTTTTCTGCTGGTGCAGAAGCCAGTTAGGATTGGGCCACTAAAGAACCACTCAAGCATTAAAAGGCGGGACATAAATAAAATAAATAAATAAATAAATAAATAAATAAAACACGTACTGTAGGATTGTAACAACCCAGGGAAGAGGCAGAAGAACAAAGGAGGAAAAGTAGCCAATGTCCTAGAGAGCTGCAAAGCAGAGGATTTGTAGGAAGGAGCACCTTGGAATGCAGTCTTGGCTAAGCAAAGATGCTCAGCACTTAGGCATCCAACAAGCTATGTTTAGCTTGGAGAAGAGAAGGCTGAGAGGGGATATGAGAGCACTCTACAAATACCTGAAGGGTTGTCATAAGGAAGAAGGGACACATTTGTTCTCACTTTTCTCTGACAATAGAACTAAGCCCAATAGGTACAAACTGCAAGAGAGGAGACTCTGGTTGGACATCAGGAAGAATTTCTTGATGATAAGGGCAGTACGACTGTGGAACAGATTCTGTGGACTGTGGAACTGGAGGGAGGTGGTGGATTCTCCCTCACTGAAGGCCTTCAAGCAGAGGCTCGACAGGCACCTGCTGGAGATGTTCTAGGAGAATTTCCTGCTACAGGCAGGGGTTGGACTACATGACCTTGTAGGCACCTTCCAACTCTACGATTCTATTTTTTTATTTTGAAGAATTTATACCCCTTTCCCATGACAGGGCAAATGCCCAAGGCGGCTTACATGGGCAGGGTAGTCTAAACCACCCTTTTAGGGTTTTTTACCAATGGGTTTTTTACCAATATACAGTATTATATTCTGCAATTCACTGAATCCTCAGTCCCAGATGTAGCCTTCACAGTGTGGTTCTCTCCTCTGGCCGTATGACCTCGAGCTTCAACAGGTGATAGTAAGTCCAGCCTGGACAAGTCCTCAAGGTTGGACTCCGTTCTTTTGCCGGCTGGCCTTCTCACCACATTCCCGCACTGGCTAATCGGCTCCACAGTGACTCCATTCTGCCACAAGAGGTGCCATGAATAACAGAACGTTGTACAACACTATGCATTGGCTATTCTGCTCCAAGATGCTTTGTTGTTGCTTCTGCAACTAACCAAGGCAGTTCTGGAATAACTGCTTCCTTAGTAAGATGTGAAGATTTTATACCCAATCCCACTGCCGGCTATTCCATAAGAGGAACTATACAAATGATCCTAATTAAGTAATACTCTGAAGGAAGATGAGCTACAGGATACTTTCCAACAAGCTCTTCAGGGAGTGTTTCCATTTGAAGTTCTTCCCACTCATGGAAGTTTTTTTTCCCCATCCATCAGAGTTCTTTTTGAAGTCCTCCTTTGCCCCATCTTTGAGGTTTTTAAAAACACCTCATGCCACAGGAAATGTTTTAGGGCCTGATCCAGAAGGCCCTGTTGCTGGTGGTGTGTGTTGCAAATGTGCCGTAAAGCAGTGAGTGCCCGGCCCCAGAGGCGGCTCTACAGGGAGGGCAAAGCTCTAAGTGTTGCAAGAAGCCTTACCCTGTTGTGTAAATCCCTCCTCTCCCTTGCTGCTGTAGCCAGTAAGCAACGCCAAGATGTTGCTTTTCCCTGTGAGGATTGGCTAAAACAGTGCAGGAGAGGAATGATTTCCACTGCAAGCTAAGGCTTCTTGCAAAACTTAGAGCTCTGCCCTCCCTTAGATCTGCCTCTGCCCGGCCCCAACGTGAGTGGATGGACTGATGGTGCTCCAGCAGGGAGGCTTAGTGGTTTCAGCATGGCTAGGCTGTGGGCCTGCAGTCAGGAAGAAGCGTGATGGTTCCACGTGGCTCAGCGGTGTGCTGTGAGCAAGGAGAGTTTGTGATGGTTTCTTGGCCCGGCTAGGGAGCCAGGGGTGCGGCGGCTTCTGTGGGAAACGGAGGGGGGGGGGTTCTCTTCTCACAACAGTTCCATAGTTATCAAGTTGAGCATGCCACTTCAGCAGCTGCAGAGCAAACTACGGATTGTACTGCAAGAATTAAAGCCTCTGTCCCAGTGATGTCATGCAGGGGGTACGCAGGGGTACGCGAGTACCGGTTTCTAGGATTATGGCTAGCCCCGCCCATTCGCCCGCCCACTCGTCGACTCTGCCCCTGCAACGTTTGAATTTCCTGCACGTTTGAGTTGCCTGCACGTTCTCAGAGCCAGGCAGGCAGGCAGGCAGCGAGTGGAGCCTTGCCTTGCCTTGCCACTGAAAAATGAGCTGCTCTGGGGTTTTGGAACTGTTGGGTCACTTTAACATGATGCCAGGCCTCCTTCACATGTTCTGGGGGTGCTGTGGAATACTGTTGCAACTGTTGGGTCAGTTTAAAATTGTCTGAGGCCTCAAAAAGGGCTTTTTTCATGTTCCTTCCTGCCATGACCTCACTTCCGGCTTATGACGTCACTTCTGGTGGGCGGGTCCCGACACGTGCCAATCAAAAGTGAGTACCTGTTCTTAAATCATTTAGATGACACCACTGCTCTGTCCTGTCTGGGCCTGGAATTCACAATGGCCTCTGAGCACACTGCCTTAGACAATTGCTCGGAGTATTGCTGTATGTCTCAGGTATTTGCGTCACATTCCCAATGTATCGTCAGCGGAGACAGGCTGCAAAAATGAACCGCAATCCCTTTCTGATCTCCCTGGTCCAAGTCACCCAGGCACTTTCATCTGGTTGAGTCATTTCTGTCCTAGCCTGCAGGCAGATGCTCCCATCCTTTATGTGCCTTTGTTCTGTGTGCACTTTTCATCATGGCATTTATCTTATCAGCTTTTGAGTTGTGTTGGTTATTGCTTAAGAATATAATCCACTGAGCATTAGTTTAGTGCAACTGCTATTTGTCTCAAAGCAGCTCGGGAGGGGTCCGGACTTTGTGGGTTGCACTCTCATTGTTTGCTCTGCTCCATTTTATGATATTTAACATTTTGATGATGGCGACAACATGACCATAATTAAGAGAACAGGATTTTCCCTCCCTAAGTCATCACTGAAAATCTGCAGTGTCATCCCATAACCCAACTGCCCAAAAAGGGTAGAAAATAAGCGCACGAGTTCCTTGAAAAATAATTCAACCATGAGCTGGAAAGTGAGAATAAATGCAATATAAAGAGAGGAAGGTGGGACAATGAAGGTATAACTGATTCTGATAATCTCCAGACTAGCAAAAAAAAAAAATCAGTTCACCCCTACTTATCCACAAGGAATAAAGAAGAAAATTCCAAACTCAGATACCAAGTATGATACAGATTGTTTTTAATTTCCAATTTTTTATTCAATGGGCAAATGCAGAAACAGCCTGAATAAGGAGCTGACATTTGCACATCTATACCCCCATTAGGGACGTGGTGGCGCAGCGGGTTAAACTGCTGCTGCTGGGCTTTCTGACCGGAAGGTTGGGAGTTCAAGACTGCACGATGGAGTGAGCTCCCTTTGCTTGTCCCAGCTCCTGCCAACCTAGCAGTTTGAAAGCACCTAAATGCCAGTAGAGAAATAGGGACCACTTCGGTGGGAAGGGGACGGCGTTCCGTGTGCTATGGCGTAGAGTCATGCCGGCCATATGACCACGGAAGCTTGTCCTTGGACAAAATGCCAGCTCTACAGGCTTTGAAACAGAGATAAGCACCGCCCCTTACAGTCGGTCACGACTAGACCATTCGGTCGTGGGGAAACCTTTACCTTTACCCCCATTAGGCTGCATCCAAACCCCAATTTGGGCTGTCGCAGTGTGCTTAGACTTGCGTCTGCTAAACAACAGGCACAGATCCGAGCAGCCCCTTTGGGGCGGCTGGCATCTACCCCAGAATACGGGTAGGGGATGAATGTGCCATTGCCCTGTGGAGGCTGAATGAATGAAGACTTCACCATCTGAAATCTGAGTGGTTTGGAAGCATTCAGTGGTAAATTTTGGCCAAGTGTTGCAGTCACACTCTGAGTAATCATCCAGAACAATTTAGATAAGCAATCAATTGCTCAAACACAAAAGGCCTATTGCCAGTCTTTGCTTTATGATACTCCACACAATGTGACCTACATTCCTATTATCACACATGCAAATTTATAGGCATCAGTCACAGATATACTTTAGTAAAATTTCCTGGAACTTCTGATGTCTTCCCTTTGTCTCCCCAACAGCGACTGTGAAAGGTGACTCACACAGCCAAGACCCTCAGGCTGCAATCCTAGGCACGCATATCTGGGAGTAAGTCCCATTTAACTCCATGAGACCTATTTCTTAGTAGACATGCATGGTATTGAGTTGCTAGATTATTATTATTTATTTTTAATTACTAATAAAATTACTAGATTATTATGTTAGTAATTCTAAGGCACATATATGCAGTTGAATAAACCATGTAATCAGCGGCGTCATGCAGCCGGAACGCTGGGCGGGAGGAACGGGTGAGCGGCAGCCCGCCCGTTGTGTTCTGGTCCATTTCGCCGTCTTTCCCGCCCCCGCGGGGAAGGAAGACGGCGAAACGGACCGGAACGCAACGGGCGGACTGCCACTCACCCATTCCTCCCGCCCAGCATTCCGGCTGCATGACACTGCTGCATGTAATTATCACACATGGAATAAGCAATTTTAACACAATATATTGTGAAATTTTAACTTGCACTTCCAAAACATCCTGGGCAGCCCAATCGTATTGTGTTCCACTGTTGGAAGGAGGAGGATGCTGGTGGAATATCACATCCATCCATGAGCACTACAAGGTCACTGTTGGCCAAGTGCACTGATGGGTTAAGCCAACTGCATTTTCCAGTGTCGGTGAGCTGGCAACGGGTGAGCGGAAAACAGGGGAAGGGAGGCAGAACAAAGGAGGGAGATGGTGGGTTTAATGGCACTCATAGGCGGCCAGATCCTACCCTTCTCCCTCTGTGCTACCCTTATGTTACTCAATCCTGCACCAGCAAAATAGCTGGCAAAGGAACAAGGAGACCACTAGGACAGTGGCTCTCCACCCTTTCAGCACAGTGACCCACTTTTTAGAGTAACTATCTGTCAGGACCCACCAGAAGTGATGTCATTAACCTGGAAGTGATGTCATGGCTGGAAGTGGCATCATAAAGCAGGGAAATTTTCAACATCCCTCATATGACAAAATCAAAACAAATTAAACGTTTATAAGTATAAATTTAAACATTCATTTAAACTAAAGAAGAAGCCTCATAACCCTCCCAATCAGTTGCTGATCTGTTGTTTACAAGACATTCTCCAAAGGCTGCCATCCTATCCACTCTTATCTGAGAATAAGCCCCATTGACTATCATTGTTAAAAGCGTATAAATGTGGTTTGTTAAAAAGACAGATCTGTAATACTTCCCCAAATTCAGTCACATGCTATCAGTGATGTCATGCAGGGGGTACGCGGGGGTACGCGAGTACCGGTTTCTAGGATTACAGCTGGCCCTGCCCATTAGCCCGCCCACTCGTCGACTCCTCCCCCTGCAACGTTTGAATTTCATGCACGTTCTCAGAGCCAGGCAGGCAGGCAGGCAGGCAGGCAGGCAGGCAGGCAGGCAGGCAGGCAGGCAGCGAGCGGAGCCTTGCCTTGCCACTGAAAAATGAGCTGCTCTGAGGTTTTGGAACTGTTGGGGATGCTGTGGAATACTGTTGCAACTGTTGGGTCAGTTTAAAATCGTCTGAAGCCGCAAAAAGGGCTTTTTTCATGTCACTTCCTGCCACGACATCACTTCTGGCTTATGATGTCACTTCTGGTGGGCGGGTCCCGACACGTGCCAATCAAAAGTGAGTACCTGTTCTTAAATCATTTAGATGACACCACTGCATGCTATGGTAGCATCAGGTCTAAGAGATTAAAAATGAAAAACATATTGAAATGAATGGGGACCCACCTAGTGAGTCCCAACCCACAGTGAGAAACTGTGACTCACAGTAGGCCACAGATATGTTCTTCTTCTTAGAAGACAGACATTCTTCTAAAAGAGGAAACTAGAGTTATAGACATTTCATATTGAGCTCCATATCTACTCTACCACCACCAAGGAAAATAAACCTCTCGTTTTCGGGAGCCATCATTATCTGATTTGTCCATGTCAGCACCTTGACAGGTTCATTATGGGGTGAATTATAAAATGGCCACCACTGTAACAAGATGAGAGGAAAATTCCCCAGCACTCCCTTTTTGCTGCTGTTTATGCTCAGCCAGACCATTTCTTATGGTCGGAAACCACGTTGTGGTTGTTAACTTAATGGGGAAGAATTGTGTTATTTAATGCTGCTGCACAGCGGTGTTATGCTGCCGGAACGCTGGGCAGGACATCTGGGTGATCGGCAGCCCGCCTGTCACGTTCTGGAGCGTAACACCGTTTGCGTAACGTACGCAAGCGGCGTAATTGGTAGCGCAAACGGCGTAACGCTCCAGAACACAATGGGCGGGCTGTCGATCACCCGGATGTCCCGCCCAGCGTTCCGGCAGCATAACACCGCTGCTGCTGCACCTTTTGCAGACATGAACTTCCAATCCTTTGCGAAAGACTCCTGCGGGCAACGATAATAAATTGCTCTGTCCTCGGGTCAAGAGTTACTAATAGGACTGGGAATCTACGGACAGTAATACCTTGTCAATGGTAGTCCAGTACCACTACTCAGTTGCAATGATTGTGTATCTATTTTGACAACCCCCTTCCTGTCTTAAAATTGGAGCTCAGCTGATCGTTTCTCCCTTGACCTTGACTTTTTAGCAGGGGACCCACTTTTTAATGACAGTCAATCAGGACCCACCTGGGTTTATAAGATTTTTTTTAAGGTGATCTAAAATGAAATAATAGTCTCATTTACTTATAAATAATATTTTTATTTTATTTATTTGCAAAAACAAAACAAAAAAACCCACCCTAGATCCATGTCTCATAATGTGGCAGCCCTAATGAATCGCCTCAAGGATGGAGAGGCTGAGCTATGTGTCCCAGGCTGCAATCCTATACACCCTTTCCTGTGAGTAAGCTCCATTGACCACCATGGGACTTACTTCTGAGTAGACATGCATAGGCGTGTGCTGTCAGCCTTCACCTTTCCCACTGCCTGTCATTGATGGGGGGGTGGGCTCAACAGAAAAAAAGACACACAAACATTTATCTATTTACACTAGTTTGCAAACTGCAGGAGCTCAGCTTTTTTCAGGAGAATTATTAGCAGTTATTTTGCAAACTGCAGGAGCTCAGCTCTTTGCTGGGCAGTTAGCAGCTCTCTGATTTTTGAATAGCCTCAGGACTTGAAGCAATTACTTATCTGATCTTTCCGCTACCTTTGTTTTCATTACAGGCTCTGTGGGACTCACCAGAAATTGGGTTATATGCAGACATGTCATGTAGCGGGTACGCGGGGGTACACGAGTACCCGTTCCTAGGATTAGGGCTGGCCCCGCCCATTCGCCCGCCCACTCGTCGACTCCGTTGGCGCTCTCCTCCACCCCCTGCAACGTTTGAATTGCCTGCACGTTTGAGTTGCCTGCAGTTCTCAGAGCCAGGCAGGCAGGCAGCGGAGCGAGGGAGACCGATGGCGGCAGCAGCGTGAGCAGGTAGGCTGCCTGGGGCGCCCTCCCAAGGAGGCGCAGTGGTTCCTGGGGGCGGTTCCTGGGTTCCAGCTATGACCTCACTTCCAGTGGGCGGGCCCCGACACAAGTGCCAATCAAAAGTGAGTACCTATTGCTAAATCATTTAGATGCCATTACTGGTTTTATGACCCACCAAGTGGGTCCTGATCAACAGTTTGAGAAACTCTGCCTTAAGGAAATAATCCTGTCGATACATATGCCAATTGTTGGAATATTTGCATGCGAGAGAACACATGACAACTCTAATGACAGCCAGCTCGAAAGAAAAAGATATTTAAAGGAAAGTCACACTGAAGAGACATCATTTGGTGACCTACATTTAATATATTCTAGGGCCAGTCGTTTGACAGTTCGAAAAATACTTGGCCAGTTGTCTGGAAAATATTTTCAATTATACTTCAGTACTTAAAACTTTAAAACTGAAAAAAGTACTTTTTTGAAAAAAAAGTTGAGATTAATCCCTAAACCAGGCAGATCACGGGAAATGTTGCATGCAATGCAAGACATAGCCTATTTAATTAAAAACAATAGCAATTCAACCCCACTAGGAAAATGGCTCCACTTAAATGGTTTGGAAGTTGCAGACTTGAGGTTCATAGTCCATATATGCACATTTATGTTGCCATCCAGACACCAAACGCCTCCGAGGGTCACCTTTCCCTCACTGACCTCTGGCCGGAATGTCAGGACCTTTGAATCTACCACTCATCGAGTAAGTCATCCTTTGAAGATATCTCTGGCGATAAGGCAGCTATCAACCCAGACATCAAAAACAACCCAAAGAATGTTCCCTTCGAACTTGCATGGCTGAACCCTTCAAACTGGCATTGGAGGAAGCCAAAAACAGAACCTGAAGCCTTCCAAGGAACGTTCCAGGCAAAAATCTGCTCTTTAGACCAGAGGGGTGAGGACGGTGCTGCGAGGGGAAGTGGGCGCAGCGAGCGTCAGTTGTGGTAGGGCGAAAGAAGCGGCACACCTTTTGGCCCCCCGCCCTCCCTTGTGTCCGGCATGCTCCTAAATGGAGCGATTCTGGATGCAGGAGTGTGTGGCAAAACGCAGGGGGTGGTGCAGCAGAGCTAGGGGTGGTGGTGACATGGCTTTGAGCTGATTAGGGCCCTGCTTTAGACTGGGCACCGCATGGGCACACAAGAGCCTCTGCTCAGTGGTATCATTCAAATGATTTAGGAACAGGAACTCACTATTGAGTTCAAATTCAAATGTTGGAAAAAGAAAAAAAACGGAAGCAGCCACGGAGCCCATTAGGATCCGGAATGCCCGTTCTGGCCCGTTTCCCCTGAATGACATCATTGCCTTCTCCCCAGTGGGCTGCAGACTCACCAGAGCAGCTGCTGACTCCACGTGTGTGGCTGGAGGGAGCGAGGAAGGGGGCTGTGCAGGACGGGACTTCCCCACTGCAGCCCTTCCCCCTTCGCCCCCCCTAGGAATCCGGAGTCGCTCCCTTTAACCCTCTGAGTGCCGG
>JAJKFI010019758.1:0-10741 GCA_029204185.1 Lerista edwardsae | reverse complement strand
GAGAAGGCACTTGGCTGATGAATGAAGTTGTTTGTTTGCTATGGGGGTGATGGACAACTGGTCTTTTTCATTTACTGATGCTCCCTACATATAAATGCATATTGTCTGTTGTATAAATTTTATTATTTGTGATATTGTTCTGTTTAATATCTTGTCAATCACCTCACGTAATATAGACATGGATTTAGAAATACTTTAGATAAAGACATAGGGAACCTGCTCAGTTTGAACAGGATTTGAGAATCTTATATCCAGTTGTTTGTATCCCATGATGCAAAATTGTGCTCCACTACCATTCACTTGGTGAAGGAGCATGGTGGCGCTGCAGGTTAAACTGCTGAGTTGTTGAGCTTGCTGACCGGAAGGTTGGCAGTTTGATACCATGCGATGGAGTGAGCTCCCATCACTTCTCCCAGCTCCTGCCAACCTAGCAGTTCAAAAGCATGTAAAAAATGCAAGTAGATAAATAGGGACCACTTCGGTGGGAAGGGAACGGCGTTCCATGCTCCTCTGCGTATAGTCATGCTGGCCACATGACCACGGAAACTTGTCCTCGGACAAACGCCGGCTCTTTGGCTTAGAAACGGAGATGAGCACTGCCCCCTACAGTCCATCACAACTAGACCATTCGGTCATGGGGAAACCTTTACCTTACCATTCACTTGCAGGTGGGAGCAGCTTAGCATCATCCCATGGGCATGGGATAAGACAAGAGAATTGTGTTGGATAATTGGCCAATTCCCATGGCAGCCCCCATTCTCCATGCTACATTGTTCGAGTGGGTCTCTTAAACCCTGTGGATTTGGGAGGCATAAGCTACAGTGAGGACAAAGTGGGTGGAAAGGCCTGATTTTATATTGTGAACCACATGTGGTTCTTTGGATTCAGTCCATTATCTCTTGGACAGTCATTATCTGGTGGCATGTGCTGTTACAAGGAGTAAATGTTAGAAGCATCTTTAATGCCAAAAAATAAATAAAAGATTATCCTCCTTTCCTTGGAGGCTGTTTTGTTGATAAGATAAAACAGGCTAATGCATTTTTGTTGTTGTTTCGGAAGTGATATAATTATGTCAGAGCTGGATGCCAATCAGCATTGTTTGAGGCTAACTCTTGTTAGCCTCAGAAAAAATGATTGAGAGAAACCTTTTCTGGAAAGTACTGTACAAGCTGTTCTTATAACTCTATAAGTTGCGATAAAAAGGGAGACAGCAAAGTTTTCTATGAGGAAAAGCTGCAATGTAATGTTATAAACAGGATGTTCTTATAATGGACTATGTTAAGTACCAACTTGCTGACAACTTATTTATTCTGGCAATGTGCAGAAATAAATCAATATATCCTAGCTACTGGTCAGAGTGCTCAGAATAATAGATTTGTGTAAATGTTCAAATTAATTTCCAAAGGATACAGAAGCTCACCCCAATTTAACCAGTTATGTGGTGGCATGCAGTATTGGCAATATAACCATCCATGATCTTCAGGATGCCGTGAAGATTACAATTAAGCATACAATTAAGCATGCCAAAATCCAGGTAAGAGAGATGGATCTTCTATTTGCTTTGATTTAAACAACAAAAAAAGGCTCAATACTGTCTTTCCCAGTGTGACTCTCAGCAGGGACCCCAGGACTGGCTGCAGAGCCATCTGATGCACTGGTCTGTGTCTTCCCATCCCCCTCCATGCAGTACTAACGGAGTGTTGGAGCGGAGGCCTGCCCTGCTTTCCCCTGGAATTGCCCCTGGAATCCAGTCTTGACGCTGTGTTACACTACTGGTTGGGCTAAGTGAAATGCCTCCTGGGCCACTGAAGGTTGCCAGTGGCATAGAGGGAACAACATCTCACGATGCCTGGGGACAGTCAGGCCCTCTGGTATCGTGATACCCAGCCAAATGAAATCGAAGCAGAAAACGATTCACTCAGTGTTAACTGCCAGGAAGAAAGGAAACAGAAATGTGACTTTTGAAAACAGAAGTGGCGCCTCTGTTACAGATGAAACATGTCATAACACATTTAATGGGAAGCCCAATCTTATCCAACGCTGGTGCAGCAGGGCGAATGCTGTATCCAGCACTGAGTCTCCCTTACCCCATTGTTCCCTTACCCCATGTCTAGCCCCAACCTTCTCATTGAGGCTACTTGTGATTTCGCTGGTGCAAGCCCAAGAAGCCCTGTGTAAGGCGTCAAGACCCAGGAGAGGGGATAGGATTCTGTGAAGACCAGCATGACTGATCCTGCCCCTTTCCTGGCTCTGAACCACCCCCATGCGTCCTCTCCCAACCCGTTACACTCCCTGTCTGCCCTCTAGTCTCTGGCTCTGACTAGACAATGAGCCATTATGTCTTTGTTAACAAGATATCAAATGTCAGGTGTTTCTGCATTCCAAAACCTTTCATGTCCAACCACAGACCTAAGTGAAATCAATCATACCCTGTGGCCTGTAAATGATCCATTTTGGACTTGAACCTATCTAAGGTCTCATCTCTGCTTAAACATGAACTCAGGCTGGAGCTAGATATTATAAAGGAAACACAGGATTATAAAACCTGTGCTTCCCTCAAAATGCTAATGCAGGTGCTGGCATTTGTTGGGGGGGGGGAATCAGTGATTGGAAGGGGTGCCTCTGCCCACCAATTTTCTCTTGTGAATACATTCTTGGGGCCTGTGTTCCCCAAAACAGAAAGTGGCATTTCGGGGGGAGGGATTGATATTATCAGGAATAATGGAAATTTTTCCTTAGTTAGATTTAAAAAGATTTCCTATTTTACTGTAGGAAACTCAAAAGTTGAAAAGCTTTGTTTGACTGAAAGCTTTATATTTTGTTTGCCCCAAATTTCTGGGGTGCTTATTATATGGTGGCTTACCAAAGTTCATAAAGTATATTAACACAATGGAAGAATACTCACAATAATCAGAATAAAATACAAATGAAAACAATGTCTTGCTCTTACTTTTTCTTTTTATTCTTAATAAACATATAGGAACCCACCTGTGTCTTTTGGGATATGAACAAAAACAGTAAGTTTAACATTGTAACCAGGTATCTTTATAAGGGGGCAATGTCCTAGGACCATGCTAAAATACACTAATGGCTCCCTAGCTTTTGCACCCAAGCATACTTTCTTGTGAGCAAATCCCATTGATGTAAATCCTCAGTCGGATGTAGTGCCAACGCAACATGTCACTAGCGCTGACGTGGGAGCGCCAACCTGTACCCCCCACATTGGCGCTACGGTGCTTGGGCCAACGCTAGGAGTAGTGTTGGCCCAAGAGCACCTGCGGAGAGCCGGCCTTGCACCAGCTGAACTCAGCTGGCACAAGGGTGGTTCTGGGAGGAGGGAGGGCTGGCAGGAGGGAGAAACTGGGTGGGGTGGGCAAGCTAGGCCAGTGGGCGTGCTGGCCCGGGAAGGGGGAGGGGTTGGGATGCAGCCATTAGGCCGCATCCAAGGCCCTGTCCCCGGGCCAAGCAGCCCCAATTTGGGCCAAGTGGCTTCCTTGGACCCGCGCCTGAGATTTCGCTGGCACAGATCCAAGGAATTCATAAGGGAGGCTGCCCCCCCTTAAACTTAGGGTGGCAGATCTTCTCTTGTCCTTTTCAATGAATGCAATTTTACATTTAAATTTAGTACATGCCAGAAACTTCTGCTTTGAGGAAAAAGTGGATTATGTTACTAGATTTGCAAGATTGAACCCTGCATACACCTTCTCCTTATATTGTTACAACTTGCTTCTCTACTTTCTTTGATTTATAGATGGCCATGGTGGATGGAATAGTACAGGTTGCGTTGCACAATCAGACTCAAATGAGAACGAGACTGTCTGCTTATGTAATCATCTTACACACTTTGGGGTACTGATGGTGAGTGCCAGTCCCATTTGTTCATGTACCCGAGATTTCAGAAAATGAGGATGTGCGTTTAATTTAACTGTCTTCAGTTTATTTTTTAAAAAAATTTTCCTAAATAGAAAACGCTTCTTCTTGAGGAATACCAAATTACTTTTTTCACAGGATACTTTTTTAAGAAATATTCTTGTCTAAAGGGTACCACTACAACCACACACCCTGATAAAGAGATGGTTGTGCCCTGCAACTTACAAGTTTATTCAAGGGCAATAACTCTGTGCAGTGGCTCAAAATAGTGGATGAATATGTACTTTGATATTCACATGGAAAGATAAGTGAGAAGTTACATTCCTATCCAAAATGTTCAGAGCCAATAAGCATCTCATGCACATCCATATCCCACTTTCATTGATCCACCTTTGGGAATCACATAGGCAATCCTAAGCTGCCTGGCCGGCAGCCACCAAAGACTCCTCGGGAGAAAGTGATGTGAATTCCCTTCCCCAGGTAAGGACACAGGTCCATCAATGGGCCTCCTCAAGTCTGCACCAGCTATTTTGCCGGTGCAGACCTGAGGGCTGCTGTGTAGAGTCGCACGGTCAACATGGAGATACCACCGATGGTCCCAACCCTCGCTCTGCCCCTCCTCCCACCCAGTTCCACCCTCCCCGCCTGTTAAATAGATCTATTTAAATCTATAGATTTTCATGACATAGAGGCCCTGATCCTATCAGACGGCTACACCATCGGAACTTGTGTTCCAGCAGCACAACTGTTTTTTTTCCAGCATCGCAAATTGCAACATGCTATCATGCACAACTGGGGACACAATCCTAAAATGAGTTAGGCCTGCATAAGATAAGCCATCAAAGTTTGGCCAGCACAAGGGACACCATAAAGTATGTTTGGACAACTCTTGGAGTCAGAGAGGCCAACACACAGGCATGAGCCACCCTCCCTGACTCCGAGAGTCATCCAAAAACGCTTTATGCTGGCCCTTGTGCTGGCCAAACGTAGCTTATGCTGGCCTAACTCCAGTTTAGGATTGCGCTCTGGGTTACTAATAGAAGTGGCAAGTGGCATAGCAGTGGCCCATTGCTATGCAGATGCCCTGGTGCCAGTAAATTGGGGTGGGGTAGGGTGGGCAGAATGGGGCAGTGAGGGGGAAGATAGAGGTGGTGATGAGAGTGGGAATGGGGTTGTATTGAGGGTGGGAAAGAAGTAGTGGTCGGCAGTAGCTCTGCCAATATCCTATCCCCCTTCCTGCCCTCAGTCCACTTCCCTGGGTCCACTTGGAGTTGCATCAGCAAAAGAGTTGACAATCTATTTGGGGAAGTGGATTTTTAGCCTGAGATAAGGGAGCAAACATTTGAGGAAGCTTCCAGGACTACCCCTCTCTGCAGGATACAGTACATGCTCCATTAGCATGGCTGCACTGGTGGGAGGGGGGAATTAGGTAGGATTGGGCTGAAAGTGTGGGAATGGGATTTGCAAGATTGAACGCAGCATACACCTTCTCCTTATATTGTTGCTTCTCTACTTTCTTTGATTTATAGATAGCCATGGTGGATGGAATAGTACAGGTTGCGTTGCACAATCAGGGATTTTTTTTCTTTTTGCACAGCATGTTGTTCTGCCAAATTCCCTGCTGGGCCACCCCAAGGGCCCTAATGCCCACACTAGGCTAACTAGTTTCCCCACAGAGCGGCCTCAAAGATAGGCAAGAGGGAGGGGGTTCAGTCACCCACTGGGCCTCCTCTCTTCCAGCAGCTTTATTTGGGATCACCGGCTGGCCAGCCTCCTCCAGACTGCCCTTATCACTGGCTAAGCTCCAAACTACCCTAGCACCAACAAACCCTTCCACCAAACAATAGGCAGTCAGTTTGCCCAAGCCACAACTGCCTCCTCCACTTGGTGGCTCCAGGGGCGTGGCAGCCATACAACAATTCCCAACGGTTATTCCCCACAATAACCTTTTCCAGCCCTTCAGTCACATTCCATCCAACAGTCCTTCAGGCAGTCTGTCCAGCCAGCATTCCATCAGTCCAGCAATCCGTCCATCCAGCACCTACCTGGTGCTCCCATCCAGCACCTTCCCAGGTCCTCATCTAGCACCTTCCCAGGTGCCTTCTCCTACAGCTCCTGCCTCCAACTTTATACTGAGGCCAGCCAATCAGTGGGCAGGCTTTAATTCATCAGTTACACCCATCTGCACTATGCTAACCTTTTCCTAGCCAGGAGCCCCATCAGCCTGCAGCTGTGCTCCCAAGGCTTGCAAAGACCTTGGGGGTTAACCCTATAATCCCTGGTTTATCTGGGACAAGGGGCCATTGCTGATACCATTCCCTATCTCCTCGGGGTATCTCTTGCCTTTTCCAATACACACGTTAAGAGTTGTAAGATTTAATATTTGTCTTCCACAGGCTCAGTAATATATAAGTTCTTTTCATATTGGGTTTGTACTTAAATATGAAAAATTATCACAAGCTTTTCTGTTCAGGCTTTTTCTATTTTACTTTCATGTACTTGTGGGAAAGGGAGGGGGCATCCATTAAGATCCATTCAGTGTATCCTTTTTCCTGCTCCGAGCGCTTTTGTGGGGATTCGGAAGTGAGGAGAAAGTCTGTGGAATCCTGGCAGTGTCCCAGTCTGAGGATTAAAATATTTCTGGTTCTTGCCAACACATTTTCTGCATAGTTCTTATTTTGATTTACATATAATAGCTCCAGCCTAGAAAGGGTGATTTGTGTGCGAAATGTGTTCACCTTCAAAATCTAAACCCACCCATGAAATAGTAGGATGGTAAAAAGTGCTAATTCAGATTAGCATTAGTGTAACGTGTGCACTACCAGATTCACCTGTATGGAGGTGGGGTATTTCAGTGCAAGCACCTCCTCTCTTTCCTTCAACAGCTGAGTAAAACTGGCAGTGATGTACATAGTTCAGTTGGGGAGGTCTTTTGTATGTCATTCATTACTGTGCACAAGGATTACACTACATTTAGTTAGTTTCCAGGCTAAAATAATATTTCATAAGTATCTGGTGACACTCACGCACTAATACCTTCTTGCTAGATGTGCCGATATCATATAATCTTGGACTTATCTGGTGCTTACTGAAAAATGGAAGGGCCATTACCTTGGCTAATTTGTGTTTTGAACCTCATCAAGGAAAAGACTGGTGCTGAAGCACTGGAGAATCGGGCCATGAGCTGTGAATCAGGACATACTTGTTTTGAATGTTAGCTCTGCCATATGAATTCACAAAGGGGGTCTTAGGCAAACTACTATCTCCACCTCAATATACAACATGGGGATAATAATACTTTCTGTACAGAGCTGTTGTAAGGATTATATTAGCATAATTTATGTGAAGCACCTTGAACATTTGAAAGAGTTATACAAATTCTGATATTATTAAATAGGCAGTTCTCAGGTGACTCTGTTTTTTGTTTTTTTGTTTTATGTGTTGAAAAATGTGTAGGAGTGCCATGTGTAGTGGAACCCTTTGACAGCATTCTGGTATTTTATAAAGCATGATCCTCTTAACAAGAGAGGAAATCCTGGCTCCTAAACATGAATTCAGAAAAAAATGGGAAATGTAGGATTTTCCCACAAAAGGAGCTTGAGATCTAGATGCTGAGAAGTTATGAACAATAGAGACTTATATATCAGTGTTGTTTCCAGCTGTTACACTAATTAACCTCTGCATTTTTCTCAAGAGCTGTAGGAAGGAAACCAGAGGTGTGACAACTATGTACTAAATGCAAGTGCTGAGTTTCTAGCCAAAACTGTCCCGCATTTTTACCGCTGTTGTTGTCACAGAAAAAAATAGTTATCCCTCTTTGAAAATGTTTTTACTACAGCTTAAATTTCTCTTTATACATAGGACTTGCCAGGAACTGTTTCACAGATCAGTCCTGAAAATACTAAAGTTCTCACTTTCATAACGTACATTGGCTGTGGAATATCTGCCATATTTTCAGCTGCAACTCTTTTGACATACATTGCCTTTGAGTAAGTATTTGTTTGTTTTGTAATAATGGGTCAATAATTCTTTTTAATACCATTAAAATTGGGAAGAGAAAGAACATTCTGCTAAATGTACAACCCATGGCTCAGTATGGAGTTTACGCACAAGCTCACTGATGGACGTAAGCCTGTTCAATGGGCGTAAACACACCTACCTTACGTTACAGACTCAATAGAATTGAAATCCATAATGTCTAAAGTAGCATTATAACATAGTTTGCTGTTCATTTATCCCCAGAAAACTGCGAAGGGATTATCCCTCCAAAATTCTAATGAATCTGAGCACAGCCTTGCTTTGTTTAAATCTCGTCTTCCTCCTCGATGGCTGGGTTGCATCGTTTAATGTTGAAGGCCTCTGCATTGCGATTGCTGCTCTTTTGCACTATTTCCTTCTGGCAACATTTACTTGGATGGGTTTGGAAGCTGTTCACATGTATATAGCTCTAGTAAAGGTGTTCAATACCTACATTCGGCGATACATACTAAAATTTTGCATCATTGGCTGGGGTAAGTACTGCTTATACAGCTTGTAGATCTAAATTGGTACTTCATTTTATTTTGAAGAATTTATACCCTGCCTTTCCCATGCCAAAGCAAATGCCCAATACAAGGCGGCTTACATGAGCAGGCTAGTCTTAACCACCATTTTTTCAATGGGGTTTTTACAAATAGACAGTATTCTTGTGATCCGCCAATCCTCAGGCCCAGATGTCGCCTTCACAGTCTGGTTCTCTCCTTTGGCTGCATGCCATCAAGCCTCAGCAGGCAATCGCAAGTCAAGCCTGGACAGGTCCTCAAGGTCATATTCCGTTCTTTTCCTGGCTAGCCTTCTTACACAATCTCACTTGTGGTCAGTAATCAGCTCCACAGCGACTCCATTCTGCCACAACAAGTACTGCAGCTTGTCCCAGCCTGGCATTCATCTCCCATCCAAAAACAAACTGCAGATTCTCCTGCTTAGATTCAGGCAGTACCAGCAGCTCAACCATCAGTCCACACCTCCTGCAACTTTTGGTTGCAGTTTTATTCGTGCCTGCATTTCCTAATTATCAAGATTGCAGTCACTAGAGAATTGAAGGTAAATTTAGGTTTCTGTTTAGATTATTCTAGCTAGCACTCCTTACTCCTATTTTTTTCCTTCAGTCTACAACTTCTAATGTTATACTGTTTAAAGATGCTGGATTTTTCTAGGATGTTCTCTGAGATGCTACAGAGCAACAATGGCAGTCTTACTGGTTCTTTTGATTGGGTATTCTGTATTGTATCCCTTTCTTTTTTAATACATTATTCCAACCTGTATTCCAGGTTGCTGAATACAGGTTTCAGCAACCTGGAATTACAAATCCTTGACATCACTGGCCTCCACTAAATACTGCATTAACCACTGCGTGCCTGCAAGGTGTCCAAAATCTGCGGATACTGGTACTTTTAAAAGTACTTTTAAAAACAAAAAGAGCAAAAATCAGGGTTTCCTGGCCAAACTGCTCCATTTCCAAGCCCATGGAGGTTTTTTTAGCATTGAAAGGCCCACTTCTGGGTCATGCGGATGATCCTTCCTTCTTCCAGATTCAGCCCGTGCACCCCTACTCACCACCACAGGCTCCCAGCAGCCGTACGAGCAGCACAGATGCCCAGCACTGACAGGCGCAGATCTCTCCACCAGTGCGGGCCGTCTCCCAGCAGCTGCAAAGTGCCTTATGGCACTTTCACAGTTGGTGCTGCATGGGCAAGAGTGGCACTGCCCAGGCATAGGATTTGGCTCTAAAATTTGAATTTTACTTTAGATGACATTTTACATTTAGGGCGCATGCCCAACCTTCCAGAATTCACATAGCAGTGCCAGTGAGGCAAGTGCTGCACCCTGCAGTTGGGGGGCAGTCATGGAGACCTCCTCAAGGTAAGGACATATTTGTTACCCTTACCCAGCAGTGTTATGCTGCCGGAACGCTGGGCAGGACATCCGGGTGATCGACAGCCCACCCGTTGCGTTCCGGAGCGTTACGCCGTTTGCGTAACCAATTACGCCGCTTGCGTATGTTACGCAAACGGCGTAACACTCCGGAACATGACGGGCGGGCTGCCGATCACCCGGATGACCTGCCCAGTGTTCCAGCAGCATAACACCGCTGCCCTTACCTCAGAGCTTCATTGCCCTTACCCCAATGCTGGAACATTGGTTAGGATTGCACCCTGAATCATATATGTGTGTTCACTGTAATGTATTTTCTTATTATATACTTATTTTCTAATTTGGAAAAGGGCCAGCAGCTTTGACTGCAATTCTTTGGTAGAAACAGTTCAAACTTGGATACAAAAATCTAATAGGAATGGAAGGCACACTCGCCCATGTGGGAAGTTCTGTTGATCCCATTTCCTCATCTAAAGTCTTTCTAGAAAGTGTTCCTACCCAAGATTTCACTGGCATGCAGGGCTGTTGATTGGAGAAAATAAACAACTCCCCTACAGGATCTTTGGACTTGATCCATAGTGTTTAAGCATGCATTTAGCCCTTGTATTTATGTGGGGTATCATCTGTTTGTGTTATTTCCCTGCTAACTGTTTGTGTAACCCCTGCTAACTGGGTAACCCCTGCTAACTGGGCAAGAGGCACTTTTCCAAATGGTGCTCCTCTTATATTTAGCAGGGGGAGAGTAATTGTCCCTCTTCACCCCTGCGCAGTTTCTTTTCTAGTGGCTGTTGCTGATGGTGTTTTGCATTTTTTTTAGATTGTGAGCCCTTTTGGAACAGGGAACCATTTATTGTTATTATTAGCCTGTAAACCGCTTTGTGAACTTTATGTTGAAAAGTGGTATATAAATACGATTGATTGATTGATTGATTGATTGATTGATTGATTGATTGATTGA
>JAJKFI010019757.1:0-11136 GCA_029204185.1 Lerista edwardsae | reverse complement strand
GTGTGTGTGTGTGTGTGTGTGTGTGTGTGTGTGTGTGTGTGTGTGTGAGAGAGAGAGAGAGAGAGAGAGAGAGAGAGACTGTGCCTGTGTAAGACCTGTGCAAGATCTAATTTTGTGCCTAATTCTGCCACTCTGGCAGCCATTTTGCGTCTCTCAGTGGCGTAGATGGAGTGGGGTCATAACCAGTAGTGAAATTCAGGGGGTTCACCCAGGTTCTATAGAACCAGTTGTTAAATGGCCAGGCCCCGCCCACTCCCTTACTTCGGCTGGCTTCGGGCTTTTTTTTGCTCCAGCTATGACGTCATAGAACCGGTTGTTAATTCATTTGAATTGCACCACTGGTCATAACGCTAAGTATTGATGGCATGTCTTTGCAGTGGTGCTCGCCATCCCTTCTCAGAATTCCAGGGGTGCCTATTGGCTTCACAGAGTTGGAGACCCCTGATTTAGTATTATGTCTGAACCCAGCCATGGCCTCAAGGCACTTCCTTTTTAAAGTGTATACACAGTACATAGTTTTATATTATTGCAGCAGAGCAAGACCTAAAGTGACATCAAAGTCACTTTTCTTGACTGGTAGCCTTGGCAAGATTCAACGCACAAAGCCAAGTGTTTTGAGAATCTGTGGTACCCTCACTTCTGCTTCAGAAGATTTAATGCATTAGTACAAAATAGTCACATTCCAAGGCTAATCTGATCCATATTACCTTTGGAGCATCCACAGAATTTTCCCTTCTGAATTTTTTCACTTGTTTGTATGGACCAAACTCAGTTCAGCATTTTTACACTGACTTACTGAGTGGGAAAAACTAGCCCAACATGTTCTAAGGGGCTATTCAAGCAGCTTGTCTTTGCAGCTGTTGTACAATCTCCAGGGGGTACATATAAAGGTGATTTGTCGCCATTCCAGCTAGCTGAACTCCTTGTACAAATTGTTCAATCGTCCATTCATAAAGGAGACCTCACTGCCATTGGCACAGCAGTCATTTGTACTGCAGGAAATCTGTGATAGGCAAAGCACTATGCAGAGTCACTGAATGGGAGTGTGGATTTTCCCTGTCGGCTGTAGCTCCCATCTGGTTTAAATATTTCTTGTCTTAGACCCCAGTCCTATCAGTGTATAGGTGGGGAGCCCAGTGACAGTCAGACCTCCCTTTTGGGGGCCCCAACAAAGAGAAATGTCCAAAACAGGTTACATCATATGCTCTTTCAGCCTTCAGTACATGTTGAATCTTATTGTCCTACAGGAAACAAATTTCTTGGTTCTGTCTGGTAAACGGATGACATTCTCTGACCCAAATTCCCAGTCCCATGTCCAATCTCTTCAACTAAAAAATAACAGTAACATTTAAAGGGCACGATCTGGTCAAAGTCAAGGAACTTTCATTGATTTCAGGGGGAGAGTTGTCTCCCTTCCCATGACAAACAACCAAACCTAAAAGAGTTTAAATTTTGTATAGGTCATTCTCTACAGTAAGGCCATAATCTTAATCTGATCTAAAGTTGGCAAAAACCTGTTTCCTGTTTGCCTCTTAATGGCTACTGGTCTAGAGATCACTTTTTCCATTGAAGTGACTATGACAGTGTCTTGATCCATTTATGCGGAAGGAACTAGACTTCATATAGTGCTAAAAAAGGAAGCTGGTTAAGAGAGTTAGACATGAAAGTTTCATTGAACTGGGTAAGGCAAGCAAAAAGGGCAACATATGGCCCATTCTTCCAAGGCAAAAATGCATTCACTGACTTCATATCCCTCCAAATGTTTTGCAAATACAGGTGTAGGGCCTGCTTGAAATAAGAAAAGCCATCTCTTCAACATCTAAATCAGTGACATGCAGGTCAGGGAGGCAGAGCATCACCAGACCAACAAGTTTTTAAAAAAATAAAGCACAGTGACCCAACAAGTTTTTAGAAAAGGTTCCTTGCCTTTCCATACTTCTCCTTTCTTCTCCAGCACAGTCAGAGAGTAATCCTAACCTGGAATTAAAAAGAAGTTCAAGTTTGTTTTCATTTGCTCTGCCTTTGTCAGAGATATAATCTTGCATGCTCTAGATGATTTAGGGCTCAATCCTAACCTGGAGTTAGCCTGGCACAGTTAGGCCAGCAAAGTTCAGCTGGCACAAGGTCCACGGAAAGTGTGTTTGGACCACTATCTGAATCAGGAAGGATGGCACACATCTGTGTGTTGGCCTCTCTGACTCTGAGAATGGTCCAGACAGTGTCCCTTGTGCCCACCAAACTTTGCTGGCCTAACTGTGCCTGACTAACTCCAGGTTAGGATTGCGCTCTGAGACTACTGTAAAGCGAGAGACTAAGGTTGTCTGGTGGCACAGACGAGCTACTGACCTTGTATAAATGACCTTGTTGCTAACTCTCATCTCCATTGATTTCTGAGAGTGTCATGCAATAGTCAATGAAATGCACTTCCATCATGCTTCACCCACTCCCTGTGGAAATTGAATTTCCTCTGGCTTTTCTGTAAGAAGTGCAACAATACAAGTGTTGTGTGGAAATCATCCTGAAAAAGAGAGAGATTCCCTAGTGTTCCTGTCTCTTTAAGAAAAGAGACAGAAACCTGTCAAATTGAGGTTTTGTTTCCCCAGCCTGTGTTTTTCTCCTGTTAAAGTTAAAGCAAAATCTTCTCAATTCCAAACCCTTCCCCAAAGCAAGTGATTCCCCCCCCCAGAGCTCACCAAAAATGGAAGTTGATGTAAAAGAATGCCCGCTGGACTTTGATGTTGAAGAAAGAGAAATGCACTTTATTAATATAGGGCATTAATAAAGGGACACAAAAGCAATACGCTTCTGCTGTCACCACGGAACTTGTGTAATTTGTCCATTGCGGGGGTGGGGCAGAGGTTGGGGGGGAGGACCTGGCGGCTCCGCAGAAATCACGACGAGGTGGGCATTTAGGGGCAAGTGCCCTACCTGGATGGGGTCCTTGGGGGGTGCAGAAGGGATGGGGAGGCCCGCTGCCACCTGCCACTTCAGTTAGCTCCGATCTTGCAATGGCAACGGCCCACGGAGGTGGCCGCAGGCCTCCCCAACCCTTCTGCATCCCCCAAGGACCCCATCCAGGTAGGGCACTTGCCCCTAAATGCCCGCAGTGCTACAATCGCTGAGGTGCTGCTGGCAGTCATTTCTGGGGGCCCGCTCCTTAAGAGGAAATGGCCCCTTTTTACTGCCTAAGGTGGGTTGTGACCAGAGGCATATTTACTCTGTAGCCCGGGGTGGCATGAGCCATGGGCGCTGGGCAGCAGCGGGGCGCCATTCTGCGGAGGAAACCATGTTTCTTTGGCCTGCCCTCCCTCCCCCACCTCCGTTTCACTCCAAAATGGAGCTATTCCGGGTGCAGGGAGGCATGGCAGGGGGATGCACGGGGCGGGGCAACATCCTGGGGGCACGGTTTCATCACCTGCCATGGGCGTGCTCGGGCCTCTGTTCGTCCCTGGTTGCGACCCACCAGTTTGAAGAGCACTGATCTACAGGAACACAGTAATTTAGGTCTGCAAAGGCTTACAGAGTTTAACAGATAAGAGACTTTGGGGCATTATGGTTAATGCACACAAAGACAAGCAGAAGGGATTATAAAAGGATGGCTATACACATTTCCATGGGGCCACTCTAGATGTTGGCACCAGCCTCTTGAGTGGTCTTCTAATCTCTGTAGCTTCCAGGCATGTTCTCTTCTGGGATCACAGCCTTCCATCCACAAAATAGAGTGTTTCCCCTTTAGAGACTCTAAGTCTCTTGCCCCCCATGTTTGCCAGCTGATTTCGTGACACACGGGCTTAGCTGTTCTCTGTTAAGCACACGTAGTGGCTGCTTTTACATGGCAGGCTTCGGGTTCAAGTCCTGCCAGGCACAAAATTCACGATAGTTCCCAAGATGGAGGATGGGTCAGGAGAAAGAGAGAGCAATCTGGGACTGGTAGTGCTCCACATCACAGGGAAGAGAAAGTTAAAGGATTGGCTGTGTTAAAAGTGGCAGTTGCAATTGTACCTTCAGTTCTTCCTGTTCATCTGGGGATTGTTTAGGCTCTCATTGTCTCCAGAAGGATTTTAGGCTTTAAAAAGTCCTTTCATATGAACACCTTTTAAAAAAAAAAATCCCCACTTTTGAAATGAATGTCCCGAACTGTTCACATGCCAAGCTGCGAATCATCGTTCAAAGAGCTGCTCTTTGAGAGCTGGGGTCATTTTTGGTCTTGTTTTCTTTTCTTTTCTTTCCTTTCTTTCTTTTTAATTCCAGGAACTTTAAATTGTTTCCTGGATACTAATTGTTGTGGAATCAATAGGCTAGTGAGAAAGAACATGTTGAAAAAGAAGCTTAAATATTTAAACATCAGGTATCATCAGAAGCTGCTGTGGGCTGTCTGTATGTGGGATTACCAGGCTAGATGAAAATGAAAACCAGGAAGCCAAATGTTTTGCTGGTCACCTAATGGGCCAACAGCTCCTGTTTTATAATTCAGCAAGGTAATTTCAGTCATGCTAATGGGGTGACCAGATGCAAACATCATATTGAACTGAAGAGTGCGGAGATAAATATCTGAAGCACTGCAAAAGGAAAACGCATAATACAATTTCACATCAGTCACCACTGTGATCCATTTTGAAAATTTTGAAAAAGACAAACATATGCATAGAGTATAGTAATGATCCATATAGTCCTTTCATCTGCTTTGCTATCACTTAGTTCTGTCTTTTGTAAAAAGACCAGCCCATCAGTAATAATAATTTAGGCAGAATTGGTGTGGATTTCTCTTTTTCAGCAGGGAACAGTCAATAAACACAATCCCCAGCCCTAAAAACTCTGTTGATGTTTTTGTGAATGCCAGATTGGATGCTTAGTTACTATTAGAAGAGTATTTCTTTTCCCTCTCCCACAGCATCAGAACGAGGGAATATCCACTAAAATTGAGTGTTGGGAGTGTTAGAATAAAAGGAAATACTTTTTTACCCAGTGGATAATTAATCTGTGGAACTCCTTGCCACAAGAGATGGTGGTGGCATCTAGCCTAGGTGCCCTTAAAAGGGGATTGGACAAATTTCTGGAGGAAAAGTTCATTGTGGGCTATAGGCCATCATGGGTGGTGCAACCTCCTTACGTTAGTAGTAGACTACTTCAGAATGCCAGGTGCAAGGGAGTGGCAACAGGATGCAGGTATCTTGTGTGCTCCCTGAGGCACCTGGTGGGCCACTGTGAGATACAGGAAGCTGGACTAGATGGGCTTTGGCCTGATCCAGCAGGGCTCTTCTTATGTTCTTATGTTAGTTCAGATCTACCTAGAGCAAGACAGATCAAGAAGTGGAAATACATAGAAAGACCTGAAGAGGTGATTGCTCCTTTTTTCCCTACCAGACCAAATGTCTATGTCAGTGAGAAATAGAAATAGATCCTGTTAAGGTCTTACTCTGTGCAGACATAATTATCAGACTTACCAAGAAGCAGCCTGGAGTGTTTCCTTTGTGCAACACAATCTAGAGGTGACACCATTTTCCTGCCTACAGTTTCCATCTCTGTGAAACATTTAGAAATCAGCTTTAAAATCCTTTAACCCGGAAACAAGAGTGCATTGAAAAAAATTGTTCAAAGGCTTGTTATATGGTGAAGACATTTGTCACAATATCAAAGCATATTAAAATTCATCCCAGTTTTCCAGTAGTTTCAAATCTGAAATTCCATGCTCTAAGAAATCAAGTTTTTCAAAAAAAATTGTCAAGAAAGCAAACTCATCTTGAAGGTCTGCTCAAGATCATTCAAGATGATACAAAATCTCTACTATGTAACTTGTTCTACAACAGCAGCAGCAGCAGCAGCAACATGGAAACAGATCGAAGTTTCAAAGTTCCCACTTGAGGAAAGAGTGTTGGGGACACATGAATGGCAAAGGCACTTTATATAACCTATGTCACTGTTGGTGATGTTCAGCAGAGCAAAATTTATGTACACATGTGAATTGATTGTTCAATATAATAACATTTTGTCTGGAACTCTGGGGGCAGTACATGAAAGTACTAGCTTTCATCAGGATGTATCCTCCCTTTCATGTGGATATATTAGTTACATATTATTGATACACAAGACAATCCATACCACAAGCAATTGTGGTGTGTGTGTGTGGGTGTGTGTACACATGCATGCATGCATACACTGTATTGTCAGATATACTTACTACAACAGGAATAAACACACCTTGTCAATGGAAAGAAATGGGGAAAGATGAGAACATGTTATGGTGGCGAACTAGGAGTTGGCTAATGGGCATGAATGACCCTCATGAACATGAGTTTCTCTGATCAGGGCTTTTGTATGCAGAAAATGCTTGAATATGATTTCTGGGCTCATTACAGCAGATCAGGGTTTTGAAGGAGTATGGAGAACTATCACAAATAATGGTGCTAAGTGATTTTCTCCTACCAAACTGGAACAGAAAATGCTTCCACCAACTCCAAGGGCCAGGAGCATATTATTGCCTAATCATGGAGTGCCTGTTGAAATGAAATGCTAAAATGAGTCCCTAAAGGGATTAGCATAACAAACACCCCTTTCCTGATTCCTGTCTTCTTACCAAATTTATCCTTCTGCAAAAACCCAGATTCTGAAGCAATGAGTGCGCTCCTATTTTTAGTCTGGCACTTGGTATGAGTAGAAGCATGTAAATATTGTGCTTCTTACAGTAGGTGGCATAGAAGGGCTAATATTTTTCATCTCTGTGCACTGAGTGATGGAAAGCCAGCCCGCTCCGTGTTCCATTTGCATGCAGTATTCCCACTTGCACGTCTTGTTCTGAGAACATTTTTCCCCCACCCCACTTTTAATCCCTTGCCAGACAACTCATCTGGAAGAAAGGCTGAACTGTGTCCGACAGGGATCCCCCCCTGCTGTTTTAGTAGTTGATGCCCTTCCTCCCTCTGCTTTCCATTGCATGATGGCTTCCTGCAACCTGAGTTGGGTCTCATCTAATCAGCCTTGAGCTGCTTTCTCCGTGTGTTCAGTAGCACCAACTCATGACTGGCTCCTTTGAACTTGCACAGCTTCATCCCGAGAGCATGTGTGACAAGCAAGGTTTGCCTATAGACCCTCTCAAGTTTTCAGAATGCCCCTGATTCTGCAGGCAAGCATGATTCTGCAAGCATGATTCTGCAGGCAAGCATGATTCTGCAGGCAAGCTTGCCTGTTTTCATCATGGTTCATTTCTAGTACAGGCATGCCCCAGTATCCACTGATTCCGTACCCATGGTTTCAATTATCCATGGCTACTATAGATACTGGGATGCCTAGTAAAAAGATAGGGGAACATTAGACAAATCTTTCTTTTATTTACCTTGTTGCCACAAAACCATTGTTGTTCCTCAATCTTTAAAAAGGTGTCCCAAGTATCCAAGTTTCAGGTATCCACGGTGGGTTACGGAACCCAGCAGATACCAGGGCATGCCTGTACTGCTAATTTATTATTTCTTTACTTACCATGTCTGCATCCCACCCATCTCCCCTAAGGGGACCCAAAGTGACTTCAAACAGTTCAAAAAAAGTGCAAAGATCATAACACAAATTAAAAAATCATGATATAAAAATGTATAAACATGTATAAAATGTTAAATAACCTACAATTAATTACATAAATACATAAATACAAAATGCAAGAGCAGCAGCATATACCTTATAAAAGGGACCAACCTGTAAAAGCCAGGTGTTTAAGAAGCCAAGTTTAAGAAGGCCGAGAACTCAAAAGGCTCATCTAAAAGCAATGCCTTCAGGCCACGTTGGAAAGTGTCTAAGGAGGGAGCAGTTCGTAAACCAAGAGGGAGCGAGTTCCATAGCAGTGGTGCCCCTACTGAGAAGGCCCTGCTTCTTGCAGCCACCCCTTGCACCTCCTTGTAAGAGGGCCTTCTCCGATGACCCGGAGATTGTACAGATTGTTGGATTGTACAGAAGTAGGTAATAATTCAGAGACCCTGACCCAAGGTAGTAAAGGGCTTAAAGAGTCAAAAACAGCACCTTGAATTGGGTCCAGAAACAAATCGGCAGCCAGTACAACCAGCGATGGGATCTACAAACGACCTGGGGGAATGCTGGGCGGGACTTAGGCAGGACATCCAGATGATTGGCAGCCCGTCCGCGGCGATCCGCAGCTGCCCTGGCTTGGGGGGGCTCCTGCTCGCTGTGGAGGACGGGTGAGGGTCGCGCCGGGTGCCTGGGCGAGCAGTGGTGGGGCGCACTAACCGGGGGCAGCCCCCCCCCCCCGAGGCCAGGACAGCTGCAGAACGCTGCAGACGGGCAGCCAATCACGCGGAAGCCACGCGGAAGTCCCGCCCAACGTTCCCCCAGGTCGTCTGTAGATCCCATCGCTGAGTACAACCACTAGACCAGTGGCCCAGCAGAGTCGAACCATCCAGCTCCAGTGATCACATAGGCCACAGCATTCTGCACTAGTTGCAATTTCCAAACTACCTTCAAGGCCAGCTCCACGGAGAGTGCATTCCAGTAGTCTAACCTCAATGTCACCGTGGCATGGGTCACCGTGGCGAGGTGGGCACAGTCCAAGTATGGTGGCAGCTGGGTCAATAGCAGACGTACAATAGTAATTCCTGCTATTTCAGCTCTTCAGAGATTAGGGAATCTCTGGCCTTATTCAAAGCACAGAGAGTTATGGGTTTGGAAATATGGAAAATAAGAAACCTTTTTTGGAAAAATGTTCTTTGCAGTGGAATTTTGACACCAAGCAATACCAAGGCTTTGAGAGTAAGGAGTATCCATGTCAAGTCTCCTCAATCAGAGAGCTCTCATTTTCTTGTTTAGTGCCAGCAGATGGTGTGAGAGGGTTGTCCATTATGCAATGAGCATATCGCTGTAAGCATCAGTAGGGCTATAGATCCATTAGGGCTGACAGTAGGGCTGTCATTGAGGTGGACAAGAGAAATTAATAGGCAAGTTGCATAATCTTATTTAAACTTGCTTTGCCATGTATCTTGGCATACACCTACCTTTGGTGGTGGGCATTTTCCCCTGCCATACCTGGAGCACTGCTGCATTTCTGAAAAGAAAGAGCTCTTTGGATCTTGGACTGCTAAGGCTGCTGTGGGGATTGGATGGTCTGCCTATACTATGTGCTGGCTTGTCTGCCCCATAACATCTGTTCAACCCGTACATTTGTAAATAAACAGTGCGAGATACCAGAAGTCTCTCCAGGGCTCTTTCCTTCCTGTAAAGGCTCCCAAATAGTCCTGCCACTTATGGAAAGGGGAGCATGATAGAGAACCTTCTGGTAAGGAATAGCCACTCAGTGCCCAATCAATTATACAATTGGACCTCATAGCTCATGTGATCCAGTCTCTAACAATGTCGCCAATCTTTCCATTGAGCTGGCAGAATCCTGAGGGCCAAAAGGCAAAGTGGATTTGAATGGGCTCTTCCCAAATGAGTAATTCGAGTGCTGGTCTCCCTTAAAAATGCAGCATGCATTTGGTCTTCTAGCAACAACAGCTGTTATTGGGCTAAATAAAACTCATCCACGATGCTGTGTGGTGCCGTAAATGTTTAATAGCCGCTTGTTTGATTAGATGTGCACAATTCATTCATAACTCAGCTACTTGTGTGTCTTGAGCAATGCGGTCACTGTGTTTGGGGCCGTAAAACTTTTACAATGCCCCCTGCGCTTATATAGCCTCCTTTCCCCCACTCTCAGGCCACCTGCAGCTTGGAAAGGGTCAAATGAATGAGAAATATGAAGAGTGAGCTCTGCATCTTTGCCTGGTATTCAAGGCAATGCGGTGAGCGCACTCCGGGGTTTGAGATTTTTCTGCTGTGATCCGCAGAGCAAGATAAATGGGAGATGTCGGCAAGAGGCACCACCTGGGCTTCAGTTCCTGCCTGAAAAGTTCTGTGTGCAACTTTTAACTGACAAGTACAATAAAACCACCCAGAAAGTGAGGCTTTCCAAACGACCCCCACAGGACGCTTGGGTTTCCACTGCTAATCTGGCATGTTTTCTGTTGGACTAATTACCTCTTAAATAATATCGTATTTTTGTTTCGCAGATGATTCACCAGAATCCTTTATTGTTGGCAACTGGCAAGCAGCAAGCAAATGCAAGAAATGTCACCAGGGACAATCCTTTGAGCCACGTGCCAGGGAGTGGCAACAGGATGCAGGCATCTTGTTTTCTCCCTGAAACACGTGGTGGGCCACTGTGAGATACAGGAAGCTGGACTAGATGGGCCTTCAGCCTGATCTAGCAGGGTTCTTCTTATGTTCTTATGTTCGAGACTCAGGAGCAGGAGGCACAAAAATTCTTCAATGGGGCATGGGGCAGGGAGAGCAGGACCGCTCCTCTGGCCCTACTCCCAGCCTCCATGGATATTTGAAGGTTGGGACAGAACCAGTGGTGGTATCTAAAGCGGGAGGAACTGGTTCGCTGGGCGGGACTTACGTGTGATTGGCTGCCCATCTGTTCGGTTCCGCCGCCTGCCTTGGAGGGGGCGCCTGCTCGCCGGGGGGGACAGGTGGGGGGCACGCCGGGTGCCTGGGCAAGCAGCAGTGGGGCACGCCAACCGGGGGCAGCCCGCGTGGCGGGCGGGCAGGCAGCGGAACGGAACAGACGGGCTGCCAATCAACCGTCCGTCCCACCCAGCGTTCCAGTTCCTCCCACTTTAGATACCACCACTGGACAGAACCAACATGAATGTCTCAAGAATGTCTATTTCTTCAGGGTTCCCAATGGCAGGGAGAGAGTCCCGCATTCATGGATGAAGGCACCTGTTTTGGATACACCTCCAGTAATCACAGGGAATGACAAAGAACTGTGCCCAGCAATGGAAACAATCCCTGCTACTGACAGTTTTGCGCACTTTTGTTTTTTCATCCCTGCCTCCTCATATATTTGAACGTATTTGCCACTGCTACTTGAATGTGCTCACTGTATTGCTTTCTTCTCTCTGTTTTTTCCCTTAATATTTCAAACTCCTGTTCTTACCATGCAATTTATGTGTTTCATAGATACCAAAAACTGCACATTCTGGGAACAAGACTTAGGGCACAATCTTAACCAACTTTCCAGCACCGGGATAAGGGCAATGCAGCTCTGAGGTAAGGAAATAAACATTTCCTTACCTTGAGGAGGCCTCTGTGACT